>JAOZJS010000889.1:0-17938 GCA_025882695.1 Amerodectes protonotaria
TGTCTGCCGCTTTGCTCTGTGCTCCACCTTGTCGGTTGTTGTTGATGTTATTGTTGTCTGTCTGTCTGTCGCCTGCTTGCTTGCTGCTGTTGTACATTTGATTACGTTTTGAGTATTTTTTTTTTTGTTTGTGCGTGTATAACATTTCGCTTCATGTTTCGGTGAATCTCGCTTTTCTCTCGTTCTAATTTTGCTATTCCAAAAAAAAAACAAAATTTCTTCAATTTTCACCACCATTTTGGATCCATTGTTTAGAAACATCTTAATCTGATCATCCTGCTTCAATTGACATCATTGGCCGAGACAAGAAAAAAACATCGCCAAAATTGTGAGCGGATCTTCCAAAAGAAAAACAAAAAACAAAATTTTCAATACGGTATGTGTGTATGTGCTCAAATCAATGTGCTTTTTTTTTATTGTGTGTATATTTCCTTGCCATTGTCCGCTGGCATTTCTAGAAATTTCAACTTATCATTGATGATTGCTTTTTAACCAGAAATTGTTTGGTTCAATTCTGTTCTCTCTCTCTCTCACTTTGGCTGCAGGTTTCAATTAAAATACCGGCCAATTTTTTTTCAATCCTATATTTTCGTTTGCTGATCACTCATCTCCACACACTAATATACTCTTATGAAAAACGTTGCGAAAAATAAGAGACGGAAAAAATCCAAAATGGCTACCACCTCGAGCGACAATACCAGCAACAGTGGTAGCAATAATGGCCAACCACCACCTAGTGCCAATCCATCATCATCATCATCATCGACAACAACAACAGCAGCAGCAACAACAACAACAACAATGACCACCATCAATCCATTGTTCCAAAATTCTCCATCATCATCTTTGGTTTTAATGGTTAATTCATTACCTTCAACTGATGATGAACTCAATGATAAGTAAGTTGTTTTTTAATTATTTTGACTATTATAAATTCTATATTGAATCTGGTTATTTACATCCAGAATTTTGGAAACTGCGGAAAAACTACGGTCGCAAACCAATAATTCAAGTACAAATGGTTCGACGATTTCAACCACTAAAAGCGGCAACAGTGACGGTCATGTACCTGTAATAAATTTTCCAAGTTCGACTGAATCCAAAAGTGACAAACCAACCACAAGCTACCAACAACAACAAGAAACCACAGATGCATCATCGAATCCAACGAAACAAACAGTATTGCAATGTGTCGTCAGCCATAAGCATGTGGCCGTCTTGATGGATGTAAGTTTTTACAAAATTGATGCTAGTCGTTGGGTTTTTTTTATCAAAATTATCTTTTATTCAAATAGGACAATCGAATTTGTCGATTTCCCTTTAAGATTGTTGCCGATAAAATCAATCCGAATAGTCAAACTGAACCAACTGCAAGCAGTAGTAAAAAGTAAGTTCAATTTTTTATGGTAAAAATTTCGATGTATTAAATATTTTAAATATATCAGGAGCAACTATCCTCAACCGATCACTTCGAGTGCTGCTGCTGCGGCTTCGGCTGCGGCTGCGGCCGCTACAGTTGCTGCAACGGTCAACGCACCAGGATCATCTTCGCCACGGTCCATACCATCGCGAAGAAGATTGGTTCGGCGTGGTGGTCGCAGTGCTGCTTCGGTTATTATGAGTAGAAGCCAAATAGTACAAAATACACATGTTCCGGAGGAATTGATAAATCAAGCTCAAAATGTATTGCAAGGAAAGTCCCGTAATGTCATCATGCGTGAATTGCAGCGTACTAATTTGGATGTAAATTCTGCTGTCAATAATCTATTGTCAAGAGATGATGAAGATTTTGATGATGGCGATGATGCAGCAGATCATTTGATTGGATCAGATGATTTGATCTCATTGTTGGACAGCGGATTTCACAATGATCATTCAGTGATAATTGATCCTGATTTTAGTGAAGAAGTATTTCCATATCAAATTCGTATTCGTGGTTCAAATTATTTTCCATCAACCAGCACTAGTGCAAGTGGCAGTGGACAAAATGGAACCAGTTCATCTAATAATAATGTTGCATCAAGTAACGCTACTCCTGCTGGACGACCTATTCGTCTTAGAGATGAGGCTTATTTACTAGATCGTGATTTGAGTGCTGGATCACAAAAACGTTGGTATTCTGTTTCGGATGCTGTGAAAACATTGGATGTGAATGTGTCGGGAAGATCGAAAAAGAAATGTGATCCATTGCAATTGCCCCCAATCTCATTCACTGATCAAAGAGAATATTGGACTGGCTATAATGATCGTAAATTTGTTCAAATAGCCTCAATGCATAGTGAATTGATTGCCGTTAATAATACTGGTCGATTATGTCAATGGCGTTGGAAGGATTCGGAACCGTTTAAAGGGTCAACATTCGAAGGTATGAATTACTATCATCCAAGAGCACCATCATTAGGATTAGTAGCGGAAAAGACCAGTCTTTTAGCAGCTTCGGTGATAAGAGCAACGGTTGTTACCGAAACCAATAAAATAGCCACCTGGATTGATGATTCTGTTTCAATGGTTGCTTGGAAGCTAGAACATTCAGCTGCAAGTTCGATTTTTTCCGAAACAATATCATCAAATTGTACTGGACCATTGAAAATCACCGCATTATTTGTTTCATCGTTGATGTCTTGCGTACAATTGTCAACTGGGGCGTTATATTGGTGGGGAACGCCTCCGTTTGCGCATCGTAAAAAGATGTTGGAAAAGGGCCAAAATGAGAAAAGTAAATCTAAGTCAAAATCAACATCTGTATCGACCACTGGCACTGGATTATCGAAAGAAAATGAAATTGTCCAAGGTACATTGGTTTGTATGCGAAATTCGCCCCTTTATCAATGTGGAGCGATGGGATTCACCACTGTGGGCAGTGTACCCAAGATTGGCCAATTAATTCAATCGGCTTGGAAAATTACCGATACTTGTTCGTTTCGTGTGATGACCGCGCAAGAAATTCACTCTAAAATATCGGCGATTGCTGCCAGTATTGCTAACAATGGATCAGGGGCATCCACTTCAAATATTAGTTTATCGAAAAATCTTGAACGTTCGGAAATGCCGCCACCACCTTCGCCGGCATCATCGACTAATTCGGAATCGTCCAATACCAGTGCACCGACTGGGAAACGAGGTCGTAATAGAAATTCCAAGTCTGGCCAGCAACAAGCAGCGAATTTATCGTCGTCAGCAGAAGATAAAAATATCGGTCGAATCGAAACTTGGAATCTATGCGATGTTGTGTTCACCGAGGATATTAAAAACATGCCCATTGGTCGAGTGATCAAGGTTGATGGAAATTATTGTGCGGTGAAATTCAATCCATTATCATCAGTCGAAAAATCCGATCCGCCCAGTAATCCTAGCAATTTGGCCGGTAATAAAAATAATGATCAACATTCTTCGTTGTCCCCAACGGCTACATCTGCGGCTGCAACCACACAGCCAGTGCCGCAGTCTGCAGTGCCATCATCTAGCCGTGTTGGTGCTATTGGTGGTGGTGGTGGTGCTGCTGCTGCTGCTGCCGCCACCGCTAGCACTGTTTCTTCCGTTGACGATGGATTGATTGAATCTTATATTCAAGATTGTCGTTTGTTGCGAAAAGAAGATTTGCTGGCGATTCGTACATATCCAGCAACATTGACTTCCGCCACAAGTACCTATAATACAGTGCTGATTGGTAACAAGCTTTATGATCATTTTCAGCCAACACCAAAACGTATACCGATTCCCGAACATGTACAAATATTGGCCATAACATTGACCAATTTGGGATTGCATGTGATTGCTAAAATCGGTGGTTACCGATTGTCCTATTTGCAGATCAACGTTGTTTCCGGCCGAATAGAGCATGATAATAAATTGTCGATGGAATATAGTACATTTTTTGGAAACGGTGCCGATCCAAAATCATCGTTGATTCGTTTGTTTAGCGCTGGAGAAAATGAACAAACCACTGTGGTGTTGTGCCGTGATGGCAACGGTACACTATATCCATTGGCCAAAGATTGTACCAATACGGTGATACGTGAACCTATTTCATTGAATATGGGCCCGATCTCTTCGATTGGTTTGGGTATTTTATCATTAAGCGACATGAATGGTGATGGGATGAATTCGTCCACAACATCATCCTCATCTCAGCATGCAAAAACTCATGCCGCCATCATGGCGCTTGTATTGGAAAGGCAATATTTGATGCCGGCAATTTTGAATAGCGATCTAGATTTGGTTCGCGAATGTTTGGCCATGTTAAGCACCTATCCGGATGAGTTTCATTCGATGATCAATGAAATTTGTGATGGTAATCATAACATTTTACACATTGCTGTATCGGCTTGTTTTCCCTCAAGCAACAAACCACCAACCACCAATTCTAATGATTCAGTACAAATACATCTTCAAGTGGTGGATGAAGATGATCTTGATAGATCAGCCAACATGGCAAATGATTCTAATGAAAATTCTTCGGATGCTGCTCATCAACCGGCTTACGCCGAGAACACCGAACCATTGTTGGATCCGATGGAACAAAATCCTATCGCTCATTCCATATTGTGGACATTGATGGATTGTCCGGCATTGTCCCGACATTTGTTTGATTTATTGAGCGCTCGTGATTATCAAGGATTAACGCCGTTTATGTTGGCCATTTCGGGTCGTGCTTATTCGGCAGCGCAGCAAATATTTGTGGTTATACAACGTGTGGCCAGAATGATTGCCTGTAATTCCAATGATTCATCGGATCTCTATCAGAGAGCATTTCTGCAGATGCTTTATCCGCGTGGTTCATCACCGGATCATTCACCATTGTATATGCTTTGTTCCAATGATACGTGTAGTTTTACCTGGACAGGTGAAGAACATATCAATCAGGATATATTCGAATGTAGAACTTGTGGCCTGGTAGGATCTTTGTGCTGCTGCACAGAATGTGCCCGGGTATGCCATCGTGGACATGATTGTAAATTGAAAAAAACATCGCCCACCGCATACTGTGATTGTTGGGAAAAATGTAAATGTAAAGCATTGGTGGCCGGTAGTCAATCGGCACGTTATAATTTGCTCAAACGTCTATTGGCAACCACTGATCTGTCCACTCGTGTCAATTCTCGTGGTGAACATATATTATTGTTTTTGGTGCAAACAGTGGGCAGACAGATTACTGAACAAAAACAATATCGTCCGACCAGACTTCGACCATTCAACAATGTCAGCAGCGGTAGTAGAGGCACCAAGAATGAACCGATCATTGATGAAACTAGCCTACCGGAACATGATCTGGAGCCGCCTAAATTTGCCCGAAGAGTTTTGGAAAAATTATTAGGTGATTGGATAACGGTAAAATCAATGATATTGACCGGATATCGTTCATCGGAGAACGCTGCTCAACAAAGACGTCGTCCATATTTGTGGAATTTGAATGGTACAGCCAATACATATTTGTATGAAGAGGAAAATTCATATCTATCCTGTCAGAATGGTTCGGCATTGTTGGATAAATTTACCCATTCATTATTGAAGCTAAATCTGAATGATGCTGTGGAGCGTATCACAGGAACGATTGTGTTTGCTTGTTATAAGCCGAGCACGGCTCAAGAAGCAAAGATTGTTGCGCGGAGATTTGTTCGTTCGGTGATCCGGGTCAGTTCGATGATTTTGTTCGAAACCAATCCGATACATTATTCGATGAGCTATTTTCCATTCAATCTTAATGTTCCGATTGCATCGTATATTGATCTTTACATCTCCTCAATAACCATGCCTGGATCTTCATTGTCTTCGTTGTCGAAAAAATCCAACGCTGCCAACATATTGAAAAAGATTCGTCGAGTTTTTCTGGTATTGTTGCCGATAGCTTGTGAAGAATTGTGCGAGATTGCCGAATCATTGATTGCTCCCGTAAGGCTTGGACTTTGTTTGCCATCCAATCCGTTTGTGATGACGCCCTCGAATGGATCATCAAGCACCAGTAATGATGCTGGTGGCAATTTAACCGATGAACTATTCTCGGTGGACACATCGGTCTATTCGCATCAAAGAGATTTTCTTGATCCAACATTGAGTTTGCATGAAATGATGGATGAGCCTTCTGCACAGGAAAGCTTGCCACCATCTTCCCATTTGTTGTGGAATGCATATGAATCTTCATCAGCAGCCGCCGCCGATGTTTTATCATCGGCTTCCAGAAATAACGATGAGAATAGCGCTGGCCTGCAGCAACAGTCCGCACAGCCATCGCGTCAAAGGGAAGAAGATCGTACCGGAATTTCACCCAACAATAACAATGAAAATAGCAATGTATCGAATGATGTTGAAATGAGTTTGTCGGCCGATTTGCCCTCCAATGCACCATCAAATTCCATGGTTTATGATCTTAGTCAATCAAATGATTCAACTACAACACAATCAACAGTTACCGCTTCATCCAATCCGGTTGTTGCTCAATCAAGTGGTCAAGTAAACAACAGCACCAACAATAATAACAATAATGTTCCACCGGAAATCATCATCATGAGAATAAATGAGTCGGAAAATGCGGTGGCAGAAAACGTTGATCATGAAATGACCTCAGCCGCAGAACGTAATGAAATCGTAATGGCAATGATGTCTGTACACAGTTTACCAGATGATTATTCCAATGTTGGTGGTCGCGATACTGAATCGGATTCTGAATCCAATCCAGATGATGCTTCATATTTGAGTAATGCTGATAATGCTTCTGTACAACGAAGCGTGGTGACTGGTGCCACGGCCGGCAGTGATGTTGGTGTCGCATCATTACCATATGATGATGAATCATTGAATTCTAATCCGGATGATGTGGACGATGATGATGATGATGAACCGGATGTTGAGCCCGATGATGATGATTCATCGGATTCTTCGGATTTCTCCGATACGCCCGAAACAGAACCAGAGAATGATGTTTTATCTAATTTCATCAGTCATACTGTTGATAGAAGAACCAATTCGGGTAACACAAATTCATCGTCAACTCGTCACAATCTGATGCAACATGTTCAATGGGCTTTGAGAGGTCAACGCGATGCAATTTTATCCAGTACTGGATCCAATGTTCAAGAATCATCGTTGCGTCGTAGTGGTGCTGGCAGTGGTGGTGTGTCCAGTGCTTTGGTTTCCATGGATAATGTAGTGCAAATTCCCAACACAATGGTTGGTTTGTCGCGCTCGTTCTCAATCATCGTCCGTCATATTGCTGATTTGATGGTGATTGTGAAAGAAGCACAGGTAGAAATGCCTTCAATGGATTTTGCTCATTTGACCATTACACCGAGTGAAGCCAAACAACTTATTCAAACAATGGAAGAACGTTTGCGATTAACTTGGAATTGGTTGATCAATTGTATGGATTCTACTGAAACACAATTAAGATTTGGTTGTGCATTGTCCAATCGTCGTTTGGCTCCAACATCATCATCCACTATGTCCAATAGTGGCTCATCTGCTAGCAATCAAGCTAATACAAGCACTAATTCAACAGATTCGACCACCAATCTTATCAATAGTTTGGTGAATCCGAATCCTCGTTTGTCACGTTTGAGAACGTTCCAAAGTCAAGATGAAATGGCCATGTTGCCCACATTCAACCGTACCAATCTTCGACGCAACAACTTTGGTCAATATTTGTTTGCTCGAACCTCGGCCACATCCGGTAGTATTAGTACTGCTTCTGTTGGTGGTTCCAATTCAACAGGTAGTAGTGGTGGCGCTGGTGCTGGAGGTTCTAGTGGCAACAGTGGTAACACAGGAGGTGGTGGTGGTGGAGGAAGTAATTCTAATAATGCCAATTTGAATGAAACCAATATGACTTCACATCGTGATTTCCTGAATTATGCAATGTCCTTGATGCGTGCACATTCTAATGAACATTATGATTCGTTGCCTATGCTGGATGTTGGATCGCACAAACATGTTGCATACATATTCGATGCATTCGTTTATTTCATGCGAAGAGGAGTTTCCACTGATTCAAAATTGGACATTTTGATACAAACAGTCTCGGAGCGATTGACCTCTGCTAACATTGCTGCAGAGAATAATAATCGTAGTTCTGGAACTAACACCAGTAGTAGTAATATTAGCGGCAAAGAAGAATCCAATGGAAGAAATCATGTATTTTTTCGCCGATCCAATTCAACCTTGTATTTGGGTTGTCCACGACCGGATCCTTTTGCTGCACCATATCATGAAGCATTGCCTTTGGCCAACAAACCGCATTTGTTACAGCCTAATGCTCGAAGGGAACAATTGTTCGGAATACCCAGACCAAGCAATGATTTGGAAGCTGAAGAAATGCTGGAACAATTACCATCGCAGATGAGTTTGGCCAGACGGCAACAATGGAATTATGCACGCATGCCAGCATCGCCGACCGGAAATAATTCGTTGTCGGCCAATCCATTATCCTCACCGACGCCCACTCGTAGTCAATCGGTGATCACTGAATCACCATCATCGGCCATTTCATCGCGTGGTTCGATTATTCCTCAACAACAGCCTAATAAATTATCGGTGATAGTAATGGCTGGTTCGGCCAAACATCAACAACAGCAACAGGTTCCGGGTGGCGCTAATCATATAGCTACCGATCATAATTATGGATCTAAATCCTCTGGAATATCTCGTTTGTCCACCAATGTTGGCGATCACAAAGTAAACTATTTCGGAAATGTTCATCAACAAGATTTGCTTTTGGGTCGTTGGCGTTTAACATTGGAATTGTTTGGTCGATTGTTCGTTGAAGATGTTTCCTTGGAACCGAATTCTATAATTCAAGAATTAAGCGGATTTCCGATCAAAGAAAGTAAATTCCGTCGTGAAATGGAACGTTTGCGAATAAGTTGTTCTAGTTCCAGTGCAACACAACGTGATTTGAATTTCTACAAATTGGATCGTGATCGTAATGCACTGCTTACACAGACATTCAAAGAGCTTAATTCGGTGTTCAGTTCTGTAACCCGAAGGCTAACATCACAGACGGCGTTAGCCTCACAACCGTTGACCATAACCAGAGTTAAAGTGACATTCAAAGATGAACCAGGCGAAGGAACAGGGGTGGCGCGTAGCTTTTACACAGCATTCTCTGAGGCCGTTTTGACCAATGAAAAATTACCCGCCGATTTGTTGATCAACTATGGAATCAATCGTCATTCTTTATGTCCGGCACCCGATGGTCGAGATACAACATACTCAAGCTTTATGTACAGGTTGCGTAGTCAAAATGGCAATAATAATCCACCTGCTACAAGATCACGCGTCAGTTCATCTGGTTTGCCATTGTCCTCCAGTAATGATGGTTCATCGATTACGTTGAGTAGTACTAGCTTGAGAAGACCACGTTCGCCAGCAAGACATAGACCATTCTATACGCATACCTTTTCTCGTCGTACCATATCGGTTGAACGTGCAAGGAATTTGCATGATACACGATCATCAACAACTTTGGCAAACGGTTCGAATGAGCAGCAAAACAATTCAGAAACATCATCAACGCAAAGACGGCATGGTACTACCCTACGTTATGATGCTCCACCATTCGCTCCAACGCAGCGGACAATACTAACTACTGATGGCCGTTCAAATCTCAGTGAGTTTTTTTTATATAAAAAATTGATCAATAAATAATGTTTTATTAAAAGCTTTTGTATATGCCGACGATCACCGGCAACCACCTCCAATAGGTCTTCGAATATTTAATCGAGTTATGGACAGATATCCATCTCATGCTACGAAAATCACCGGCATGTTGCTTGATCTGAATGAAGATTTATTGAATGTGATTGTGAACAGTAATGATGATCTTCGTGGATTCATGGATCGTGCAATGGATCTGATTCAACTGCATGAAGGAAATGGTGGTAATGGTAGTAGTTCATCATCCTCATCATCTTCAATAATGCCTTTAAATGTCAGCTCGTTTGATCTATCCGGAAATGGTAGTGGTGGTGGTGGTGGTAGTGATTCAACAACGGCGGCAACAACAACAATAACGACGACGACGACAACAACAACAACATCTTCTTCTTCCTCTCAGCAACAATATCCAGCGCAACAACAAATCAGCAGCAGCCAGGTTGCATCACAAGTGTTGCCATTTTTGGCCGCTTCCGCACTTGAATATGAAGCACTATATGCTGGCCATTCGAAAGCCTATCATAAAACGGCCAGCGAATCATCGACAGCGCCGGCACAATCGGAATTTCAAGATGAAGATGATACGCCAATGTTCTATCAACCAGGAACAAGAGGATTTTATTGTCCTAGGGCTGGTCGTTGTAGTGAAAATCGTATGAATGCGTTTCGTAATGTTGGCCGCATAATCGGTGTTTGTTTCGTACAGAATGAACTGTGCCCGATCTCGTTCAATCGGCATGTGATCAAAATGATTCTAGGACAGCCTGTTGCATGGCATGATTTGGCGTTTTTCGATTCAGAACTCTATGAATCTTTGAGACAATTGATTTTGGATGCCGAATCCAACAACAAAGAGGAGATATTTTCGGAATGTGATTTTCGTTTTGCCATAGATTTGCCACCGGAAGAAGGAGGCCAAGAAATCGAATTGGTACCGAATGGACGAAACATTCGAGTTACGCCACAGAATGTTTACGATTATGTAAGAAAATATGCACAATTCAGAATGGTCGATTCACAAGAGAAAGCCATCATGGTAAGCTGTGATCTAGGGAATAACATTTCGATTTGGATTGACCATTTTTTTTTTGCTCTGTTTCAAAAGGCGATTCGAGCCGGTATTTTCGATGTGATACCCAGCAATTCGTTTGATGGTTTGACGCCCGAAGATTTCCGTCTTTTATTGAATGGTGTCAACGAGATCAATGTACAACAATTGCAAACATATGTTACTTTCTATGATGGTTGGTACTCTTTTCGACCTTATATCTTGGACTTATCTCAAATATTCGAAATTCCCTTTATTTTTTGGAAACAATCTAGAAAGTGGTGATCCAGATCCGATGAACAATTTCCAAAAATGGTTTTGGTGGGTGGTGGACAGGATGACCAATGAAGAAAAACAAGATCTCATTTATTTTTGGACCGGTTCTCCGGCACTTCCTGCCAGCGAAGAAGGCTTCCAGCCTAAACCGAGCGTTACCGTACGTCCGCGTGATGATTTCTATTTTGTAACCGCCAATACGTAAGCATATATTTGTTAGGAATTTTTGTATGTGGTACTAATTTTTGTTCGTTTTTTTCAATGATATCTTCAGATGCATCTCTCGTTTATATATACCTTTATATTCATCCAGAACTATTTTAAGACAAAAGCTTTTGATGTCGATCAAATCGAAATCATTTGGTTTCATCTAGGTTCAAATTATGATCAGGAGGGGAAAATGAATTTCTACACATGATAGCTGAATATTTTTGAATTTCATCAAGATTCTACTTCTTAGTTAAATCCTTGGTTTGATATTATAACCAATCGGCAAGCTAATTTTGGTTTTTGCTAGCAAAACGAAATAAAATCTCCAATATACTTTTTGTCAAACAAATTTGAAAATCCTATTTAAAATATGTTTTATATAATAAAATAATGAAATTTAAACGAATAGAATCAAATTGAATTTTTTTTTCGGTCTAATTTGCGCGGTATTTTTATTTAAATTTTCAAAAGTACCTATATCTTCACCTAGATGGCGCTGTTCCGGGACGTGGGATTCAAATTTGAATTTTTTTTTTCAAAAAAAAAATCCCGGTAGCCGTCTTTTGTCAAGGAGCTAGGCTAAGATGGTACTTCACTGGTGGTGTTCTGGCAGTAGTGGCTGGTCAAGATGAATGGTATATTATAATTATAATTATTATTATTATTATTATGTGTGATGCAATCTCCAAAAGCCCTGTGGCTCATTTTGGACTGGATTGGAATGGACTCTGAGCCTACAGGTAGATTCATCAACAGGTGTGTGTTTGTGTGTGTGTGTGAGAGAGAGGCTGACATGTTCGAGGGATGGATAAACAAATTAAGTTTAGTGGTAATATAAACCCAAAACGAATACGGTATTACGCACATATAACCGGGTACAAAATCACAGCTATTCGAAATAGGATGGTGAAGCTAAAATAACGGTTGAAAAGTATAGGCGAAAACACACACTACCAACACTAATTATATTGACACCAAATACCAAGAAAAATCCGAAGAACTACGACGATGAAGACGAGAACAAGTAAGCCAAAAATTGGCTGGTTGATATATGTTGGCACAGTGGCATTTTTTTTCCTCAACTGGCCAAGAGCAATGAAAACCTGAGCAACGACGACGACCAAGAAGAAGAAGAAAAAAAATCGTTTGCCTTTTTTTTCGGCCATCAATAACCTAGTTTTTCCATGCACCGACCAGGTGTATGCGATTGAAAAAAGATCATTTCTAGGTGATAATCCAATTTTGGATTGCACGACAAGAAAGGATTCAGAACTGAACAAGATCAACAACAACAACGACAACAAAAAAAATGAAATTTTAGTTGTTTTTGCTTTTTTTATTCGCTCGGTTCCAATCAACCTCGCCAAACCAAATCGAGATTCCGCCTTGGTCTCTTGGTCTTCCGTTACTTTCGGAAAATTTCTTGAGTTCGAAGATCTCGGCCTTGATGAGCACATACACACACACACACACACACACACACACACACACACACGCACACACACACACACAGATATTTAATAATTAAAATTTGTCTAAATGGGAGATTCTGTCAAAGATGGCCAAAGCTTGGCACTGATTATTGTTATGCTCTAGTTTCTTCTTGGAAGAAAAGTCACATTAATTAGCGATTATTGGCGGGCGTAGATCAATATAGATATCTGAAAACTAAATGAAATGAGATGAACGATGATTCGTTCGCTCATTCGTTCCCAGTTCATCGAGTTTCGGGATTCGATACTCTTGTGAACATAAAGTAAAAACGATAAAAACAAAACGAAAAAATTGATGATGATGATGGTAATAATAATTGGGGTCACAAGAATTGGAGAAAGATCGGTGGTGGCCTAGCATGATCGAAGCCAGCTAAAATCCGCCAATCCTTATAAATAGCTATATACAACAATACTGTTCATCAAAATCATCGCTTTTGATGATGATGATGATGGTGATGATCGAAACCTTCTTCAGGTAATTAGCATTGTTGCACATTCCACCCAAACAGGTATTCGTTTCGATTTAGAATTGGTTGGATGCAGAAGAAGTGTTCGAATTGGAATCATAAATCGAGATCGAGAGAGATCATGGACAAATTATGGATTGTTGTTGATTGATGATCCATTTATCCATTTATATGAGGAGGATGATCCAATCAATCATCTTTGTTTCCCTAAGATTCCACCATGTCGTGCATCAATATCAGATTTATGGTGATGATTTTTCTTGAAAATCTTGAAGATTAATTCGCCGTTCATTGAAGAGATTAATCGATCGATTCGAATCTAAAACGACCATCGGATCATCGGGATCATCGAAATTGATTTATTTTATTTTATTTCATTTTGTGGCCCGCAGAGATTAATCAACTTTCTACAACCACCACCACCACCACTATTCGAGAAGACATTGTCCAGGTAAGAATATTCTATGCTCGAGGTTCAATGTTCAACCTGTTGCATGTTGCGCAACAGGTTGCGCGACCGACCGAACGAACGGAGAAATTCCATTTAATTTTTTTTTGAAAAATAATTATTTTAGTGGCGCTTTTCATTTCCGATCAAAAATTCCATCTTCAACCATCTTCAACCGGGTAAAGCCACGCCAGTGTTTCAAGTGTGATGGATAGCATACTACACTAACTGGAAATGATTGACTGACTGACTGACTGACAGACATACCGCGACGCCTTCGTTATTTAATATAATATTTTTGCTGGACAAAACGGTGTTTTTTGTTTCGCAACGCGATTTTGTTGTTTCTACCCCTTCTGGCTTCCATCTTCATTGCTCTTCAAAATCCCTCTTGGTTGATGAAGATGGTCCTGGGGGTCGGCTCGGCTCGGCTTGTCTTATTCTTGTTCTTGTTCAACAAGACGTCGATCATCATCGATAATGATCGTGTTACCAATCTTCAACACAGGACAGGACACCGATCACCGTAGGTAACAGTAAGTACCAGGTAAGCAGCTTGCTTGCTCTTCGCTTATTTCTTTTTTTCTCTCTCCTTCTAGCCTTGACCTCTCAAGGATTGGCGAAGACGAAGACGAAGACGAAGAGACGAAGAAAAAAAATGAATTAGACAACAAGATCAACAGGTAACAGGCCTCTCTAATGAGAGAGAAAAATACCTCAGGTAACGGTGTTAGGTGTGTACACCTACAATCTAACCTCTAACCGAACACACATCGAACGTCGTCGGTTCATGTCTTCTGGTAACACACACACACACACACTTGAAGCAGCAACCAGAACAAGATGAACAAATTAGCTACAACAACGGCCAGCAGCAGCAGCCAACTACAAGAAATGTTGTTGATGATGGAAATGGCGTTCGATTGAGTCGTCTTATTCTTTCTATCTCTCTTTGCTGTCTGTCTCTCATTCGATCCGTCCGTCTTCTTCATCATCATTCTGATTCGCGGGACCCGAAGCATTGAAAGGCTTCTTCAAAGGAAATCCATTGCCTTGGCTTTAGTCTCAAACTGATCAGTCAGTTAGTCAGTTGGTGGCTTTCGCTGGTTGGAGTTGGTCATTGCCGTTGGTTCTCGTTGTTCATCCTATTTTTGTAGCCAGTTTGTTTGGTTCGACCAAAAGCCATTCCAATTTTTCGGTCTGCGTGTGTGCGTGTGTGTGTGTGTTTCCTGTCTGCCCATTATTTTGCCTGTTGCCATTCACTTATTGTTTTCGCATTTTTTACACTCTAAATACCGATCATCATCATCAAACAAGTCAACAACTATGTCATACATTCCATTATGTAAGTGTTCCATTTTTGTTGTTGTTGTTGTTGTTCGTGTTCGTTGTCGGTTGGTTTGTTTGCTTGCTTGCTTGTTTCTTTGATTCAATCGAGCGTAAACTTGATAAATTCATTGTTAACGATTGTCGTAATTTTGTTTTTCATGCTATTTGCTCTATTTTTGCCCATTTCGGTAATAGTAATATCGATAGGATTCTTCCTAACCGTATCATCGGCCATCGACCAGGCTTCTCCGCCGGAAGATTCTTCCTCACCCCTTTCTTCCGTATCTTCGTCGTCGTCGTCGTCATCGTCGACCACCAACAATCCTTCTCCATCTTCGACGCCCTCGACCAGCCTACCAAAGACGTCCACAGCCGCCGCCGCAGCTTGGTCCAAACAACAACAACAACAACAACCTCAATCTGGTCCGATAAACTATTACAAATTTGCTCAGGCACCATCCTACAACTTCCGGTCGCCGTTACCATCTTCGGCAACATCATCGTTTGCATCGTTGATGAGCAATCTGTTCAGCCCATTCAACAAGGTGATGAGCCGTAGAGCTGCCGGTGGAAAGCTATTCTCGTTGGCCGAACAATTCAATCCGAACAACTTGGTCAACAACAACAATGGTATTAACAATCTGGGTGGATTGGAATATCCTGGTTCGGCCGGAAATCTGGAAGCATTAAACGAAGCGGTCAGTAATGTTATGCTTGGATTGAACAGTATGCAACCGAATCAAGCCAATCAATTGGCCGGTCAATTGGGATCATATTTGACATTGGCCAGCGGTGATGGTGGTACGGTCAAGAATGGCAAAAAATTATTCGATATCCCCAAACAATGGTATAAAATGTTGGGCGAAAAAATATCCGGCGCCAGCGAGGCTGCATATTCCGCTACGGTTCCGTTGAAAGAATCCTTCATGCACACATTGAAATCATTCTACAGCTATATCAAACCAAGCCGGTCTCAATCAGCATCACCGTTCGCTGATGCCACGAATATGGTGGCTGCTGCTGCTGCCGCTGCTGCCGGCCAAGAATCATTGTTGGCCCAAATCAATGCTATCGGAGCGTCGAATAATAATAATGGTAACCAGAACAATAACCCGAAACGCCGACAATCGGATTCATATGGTGGATACTATTACAACAACAATCTGAATGGGAAAATGGCCACACACCCACAATCACAAACCAAACTGCAGAAACAACCGGATGTTGCCCAGCAAATGATACACCCGCCTTCTTCTCAAGCTAAAGCGCAATTCGGTCCGCAAGCAATCGGCAGATATAATAGGCATGGTGCCTATTATCAACATCATCAAGGTTATCCGGTTGGTAAACCGGTGGTTCAACCACAATCGCAACCACAGCCACCGCAACAAGTCCGGCCACAGCAATCTTTGGGCAAGATCCCGCCGGCCGGTCAAATGATGACCGGAGAATCGCAAGCTCATCCGGCCATTGATGTTGGAAAACATTCGTACTATCAATACTTGGCTAAACAACCATCAGCAGCCATAACTCCGCCACAGCAGCAGCAGCAGAAGCAACAGTCGGAAGTAGGACAACCACAACCACCACCACCACCACCAAAATCCTTGGCGCCAACATCGAATAATCCCGGCAAATCGCCATATGATCAAATGTTAAGCCAAATGATCCAGGCACAGATCCAGCAAGGTCAACAACAGTTGAATATGAAACATCCGAATGCATTGTATCAAAAATCCAAAGAGATTATATCCAGATTTACCAAGAAGAAGCCAATGTTTCAACCGCCAGTACCTCAATATGGATATACGAGCAATGCCATTCCGTTGGTGGATGATTATGCAATGCAGCAGCAGTATTCACCGATGTCCGGCCATCAACAATCACAACAACAACAACAGCAGCATCAGCAGCAGCCGCATCAATATCAGTCGCAGCAGCAACAACAACCGGCCAGGTTACCGAGTCAAACGGTGGCCAAAGTAGTTAACAAATTGCCGACATTGCCTTTGGTTTACAATGCCATTAACCAGCAACAGCTTATGTCACAACAACAACAGCAGCAGCAGCGTGATCATCAAATTCAAAAAACGATCCAACAACAACAACAACAACAACCTCAACAACAGACAGCACCAAAATCCACGAAGACAAACAGCTACTATACACAGCAACCGGTGAACCAGAATCCGTTCGCCATTCAACCAGTGTATCCACCTCAACCACAAGTTTCCGGTACAACATCGATCAGTTCAACCGTGTCGCCGATGATGACCAGCACATCGGTTTCGATGTCCATGCATCAATCGATGAGCTCTTCGTATGATGAAGGCCATGATCAAATGGAACCACAACCGCAACATATCCAATTTCATCCGGGAAATTTGGATCAATTGAAAAACTATGAAGATAATGGCCAGGATAATGGTGAGGATAATAATAATGGAGATATAAGCGTACAGAACAATCAAGGATCGGTGGTTTATTATTATGATAATCCTTCATTGAGACCGGAACATCAAGCTCAACAACAACCAGGATCTTCGGAACAGCAACAATCATCATCATCATCATCATCTCAGGACGATGGCGACGAAGCGCAACAGCACCAGCACCAGCACCAACAGCAGTAGCAAAAAAAGAGAAAATAGTCCTTCTTTCAAGCCAAAAAGCCACCCTAAACCACGCCACGCGCGCACACCAATAGACACTATATTATTTATTTGAAATATTGATTGCCTCACTTAAACCACGCCCTCAATCTTTTTATAGCTTCTTTTATTGGATGATTTCTTTTGCCTGCTTTCGCACACTTGCACACACGTTCATTCAATCAATTTAATCAATCCCTTTAATCCTCCTTCTACTCCTCCTACTCCTCCTTCTCTTCTCTCTTGTGTATTTAAACTTGTTCATTCCAACAATTTCTTCTTTTATTTTTTCTCGCGCTTCTTGTTTCATTTCATTTCATTTCATCCATCAAAACTTATTTATTGAATTCTCTCGATTTAGATTTTTT
>JAOZJS010000890.1:0-17887 GCA_025882695.1 Amerodectes protonotaria
CAAAACTGACTGAACTTCATCTTTCTTCTTCTTTTTCTTCTTCTTCTCTTCTCTTTTCTCCTGTTTTCATTCCATTCATTTTCATTGCTTCTTGTGTTGTTGTTTTATATTCTTCTTCGCGCTCGCTATCTAAACGATTGCGGTACAGCTACAGCTAATGGTACATCATCATTGATATCCGCCATGCACAGACACACACACGCCAAAAAGTACACCGAAACACACACACACGTTGGATCCCAATGGTTTCCAACCATATCAGGTCTCCTGCGCCTCTACCTTACCCGCCAAAGCTCCGTCTATATTATATTTTGAACACGGCAAACGAAACAAAATGTATTCTGTTTCCCAAACATAAGCACACACGAACACACGGAATTGAACCTTCAACGACGACGAAAACACCGCGATTGGATAGCAGTTATTTTCAACGAAGAAGAATGGTTGGTGTGTGGTGGTGATCAGAAGAAGCAGCAGAAGCCACGAGGATAGCGACGACCGATAACACCACGAATACGACGACGACGGTGAAGACGACGACGACGATCAAAACTACACGAAGCGAAGGCGACAACTCCGAAACTCCTGGAAACCATGCCATTCTTGCCATGTCGGTGTATCAGGTTAAGCGTCTGATCGCAACACAACACAACATCGTCGCCGCCGCCGCTTATTCTTGAATCCCCGGATCCGAATCTGCTGGATACATGTTTGCAGAATATTTATATTTTTGAAAGTTTGTGTGTGTACTGAAGTGTGTGTGTGTGATTCTTGTGTTTGTTTGTTTGTTTTTTAGAAGGTTTATTTTTTTATTTTTTCCCGCTGTTCGATTCGATTCCGTTAGGTTCGGTTCGGTTCGGTTCAGTGTGTGGTTCATCAAATTTACAGTTAAATCCTGAACTGAACTAGTGAACTAGTGAACTCTCGCTGTGTTGTTGTTGTTTGTCTGTGTGTCTAAATCTAAATCTAAATCTAAATGTGTGTGTTTTTGTACTTTTTTTTTGTGAAATCCGCCATTGACATCCGCATGCCGAACGAGGATACGATGATGGTGTGTGATGAGCTAGCGCGCGTGTGGTGACCAAACGGTAATGTTATTTTAAGAGGATTTACACCAACATCAACACCAATAACACCATAATAAAAAAATAAAAATAAAATCCACCACCACCAACAACAACAACGACCAACATCGACAACTGTGGATACAGGCCCAGAAGAATAATCCGGAAGGAAAGAGCTTACCCAAAAAAACAGGAAAAAAATTGGTGGACCTTTCACAGTGTACGTGTCTGTGTGTATGTGTGTGTGTGTGTGCCCAGGGGAAACAAGGGGACTGACACAAAATCCACAGTGAACAGTGAACATTGAACAGTGAACTACTTGTGTGTATATAGTTTTAGTTGATCCTTTTTTTCCGGCGGAAAAAATTATTGAAAATTTCGAAAATACAAAAAAAAATTCCTGAAAATTGAATTTGGTCGAAAAAAAATTTTTTTCGCTTGTTTGTTACCTTGTTTTTGTTTCGGAAAAAGCCCGCTTTCCACCACCACTGGCGGCCATCCGGTGGTCAGATGTTTGTTTGATTTTTTCATTTGCCCCGCGCTACGGAATTCGATTTGGCGGGAAACTTTCAAACGAAAACGAAGAAGAAGAAGAAGCCAACATTCTGGCGCCACGACCAACCGAATAAATGTAAGATCACATGAAATGAAACACAAAGAGATCCAGCGAGAGAGAAAGGGAAAACAAGAGAAAGAGCGAAACGAAAACGAAATCCAATTTATGTTCTGGATTCTGTTGGATTCCGAATTTCATTTCATTTCATCTTGTTGTTCTTGTTCTTATTACTCCTGGACAACCAGTAATTCTGGGCGTATTGCGAACGCCAATAGGATTATATTATTATTATCATTCATTCATTTATTATCCGCTGCTATAATTCTCTTATTTGCTTGCTTTTTGCTTAGCTTCGTTTTGAATGAATTTTTTTTTATATTCGCTACCGATCTATTCGCTGATCAAATCAATCAAATTAATTTAAGCATCTATATTCATCAAGCTACAAACATCAAATACATAAAAAAAATATCATACGAAGCATTTACACCAATGTTAGCTATAACTACTAGGTAATGACGCAAAACTTACCTGTGCAAGGTGTGCGTGTTGGTGTATTGGTGAGACAATCCTTGGAACTTCTAATTAGATAGAATCATCATCACCATCATCATGATGCGTATATTCTGATGCGTATATTGTCGCACACCATCATGATTTTAATATCATCGAGGGAAAAACACATTCACACAGGTATAATGTATACAAGAGTATGTTATTTAGTTTCGCTTCGATTATATATATTTTAGTGGTAGCCAATCAAAATCATTTGGAAGAAAAAAAATATCACCAAATAAGAATATATTATCATCATTATGATTATCATTATTTTGGTTCCATTCGATGCATTCGGCGAGCCAATCAAAAATGCTTGCATATTTTTTTGTTTTTGCTGCCATGGTTTCTCTATGGTGGTGGTGGTGGTGGTGCACATATTCGTTATTACCTCGAGATGATACGATGCGGAATGGAAGCCGCCGAAAAAAGAGAGAGATGGTCAAAGTCCCGCACCACCACACACCATGGTCCTGGGAGCCTTGGCGGGAACGCCTTCCTGGACGCCAGAATAATGATGATTTTTTTCTCTCTCTCTCTCTCGGGGTGTTTTGAATTCTGGCCATCCATCAGCACATTCCGAGTCAGGCTATTCTTGCTGAATAGGCTGATTCCGTTATGATGATTGGGAGATGAGGGATGTGGAAAACAACCAACCAAACAAGAACACCAAAAAAAAATTAGATGACCATCGTCTGGACGGACCATCATTATGGACCACCAAAGGTTCGAATTGGTTCGATTCGACGATTCGCCTGACGTCTAGACGCCCCAGCAGACCTTTTCGCCACGCCTTATTCCATACATTTAGACGGTGTTCGGTACGGATCCGGTGTGTGTGTGTGTGTGAATTCAGCGGATGTGAAGCACACACCCACCCATTTAATTTAACAAGAAATATAGCGAAAACATTTTTCATTTGTTTGAAATTCATTTTGTTGTTGCGGTTGTTAATATTAATATTCTTGCGGCCAACAACAGCCGCAGCAAATGATGGACCGTTTTCCTGTTGTTAAACTGACTGGCTGGTTGTTTTTCATTCATTCGGTGTGTGTGTGGAATGTTGATGTGGGCGTAAACGGCCCAATGTTTTTTGGGAATGATTTATGAATGCAAAACGGTTGTGGGCGATTGAACCAACAACAAACTAACCGCCGCCGCCACCACACCGAACACACGGTGGTTTCCGTGGAGGCGTCCAGGTGAGGGCGGAAAGTATTGCGATATTTGGCGTGGAGTCCGGAGCTGGCGCCAAAAAAAATTCTGAAAATCAAAATGATTATTTGGACGCCCAATAAGAACAAAACTAAAACGCAAACACAAATAGCGCAAACATATATATCAAGCAGAATGTTCATATGTTCACCATTATTGCATGGTTGACATATTTGTTTGAAAAATATAAATTTTCTTGTGAAGAAAAACCAAGAAGAATTTGAATAACAACACAAATTTTTTTTTGTTGAAAACATTTTGAAAACGAGGATTCTCCTCTAAATATACACGCGCGCACACACACAGACAAATACCCTGAAGAATTTTCATCTTTATTTAATTTTTTTTGCTTTCCCGCCAAAAAAAAAACA
The DNA here is from genome assembly GCA_025882695.1 of Amerodectes protonotaria. NCBI lineage: Eukaryota > Metazoa > Arthropoda > Arachnida > Sarcoptiformes > Proctophyllodidae > Amerodectes > Amerodectes protonotaria. Next base: position 3,762 of record JAOZJS010000890.1, read on the forward strand.
GCGAGCAAATATAATCTTAGGTTTTTGTGTTTCCCGCCAAACGAAATGAAAAAAAAATGAGCACAAGATTTATATGATTATAATATTCTCTCGTGCGGATTCTCCCGAGGGAGCGAGAGAGAGAGAGGGTATCCCTGTCTCCCAGTATGCTTTCCGACCAACCGTTTTAGATCTTGTCCCCCGCGCCAGAATCATAATCATCGCCCATTATGTGCTTTTATAATTATTATTATCATCATTACCCCCCGTACTAACGAATTAAACTCCGGGCGCCATCATCAAACATCATCAAATTAACGCCCGTTTAAGACAGGATATAAACGCGTCGCGCTTTATTCACTCGGAGCTCACCAAAGCAAGCAGCAAAATGATTTTTGTACAATTTTTTTCATTTTCATTTTCATATTTTGGCCAAATCCAAGAAGAAAATTATTGTTGTTGTTGTTCTAATAATCATAATAATAATAATCATAATAATATTCTCTTTCGCTTGATCTCTCCATTTTTGTCCGGAGCCGAAAATCTAGTTGCTTTATTCTTTTTTTTCGCCTTGATCAGGAGTGAGCAACTCGCGGCCCGCCCATCAAACATTGTTTGGGCGGCCTAAACAGCACAAGAAGCTATGTTCCTCGCTCTGATTGGTCCAATGTGATGATTTGACCTGATGACGAGACCACACTATAACACTATGAAAAGCGAACAGCTTTAACCAGTACAAGTTTGTGCATGTTTGACGCCTATAACAGCCGTTCGCCCCTTTGATTGGTCCACAGTGATGATTTGACCTGATGACTAGACACACTATAATTATAAGGAGGAGCTGAGAAGCTGTATTTCTGTTCTCCTGTTCAGAGATGTCGCCGTAGGTCTACATTCTATTGCACTACTTTTTGTGCTTGACCCGCCAAAAAATTCGAAAAAAATTTAAATCGTAAATCCCTTCCATTGAAAATAGTTGCTCACCCCTGTGATCGTTTGAATCCTATCATTTAATCCTATTAAACCAGGTCTGGATTGTTGTTGGTGATCTTGCAGGAGGATTTTGGCCATGTTTGTTGGCTCCCAGGGAATCCTACTATTGGATTCATCAGGCCATTTGTTTCATCCCAAAATAGGCAAGAAGAGGAGGCACACAAGCACACACTGTTTCGCTGTCAGGGGCCTGAGTATTGCCGGGTATGGAACAAAAGTCGAACGGGAAACATGTTCCAAAGGAAACAGAGTGCTCTGTTTTAAGTGTCTGGGTGTGGGTGTGTGAGGGTTAATAATAATAAACACTGCCTATCGCGTCGTTGGTTAACCCATCGGTTATCGATCTTCGTTTTTTGTGTCCAGTGAAACATTTCTAAGCCAATCTTGAAGATTCCAGCATGCCGAATAGCGATAAACATTATTGCTATTATTATTATTATTGTTTATTATCATACCCGCGACGATATAGTGATTATTGTCTGGCGCCGAAAAAAAATAACGGTTTCTTACACTCCCTCGATCCGGGTAATTGACGGCCAATGTCCTCCTCGACCAACAAACAGCTCCAGCTTGGCCACCATCATTACAACAATGATGATCTTGTGTGTGTATCAAGGTTGTGAGGGCGTTGGTGGGCGTGTGTATTTATTGCTTGATTCTTCAGATTCCACGTTCTGCAATTCGATCATCCAAAAAAAGATCTTTTCTTGTTTCCGCTTGAAGTATCAAATTTTTGCCTGTTTGTTTGGTTCGATTTTGTTTTGCTTGTCTGCTTGTCGGAATTTTTTTTCTCGCTACAAATATCCGGACGCCTTGGCTCCCGCCTCGCTTGCTCGCTCGCTTAATTGTTTTATTTGGAACCTGACTGGAACGCCGACAAAAAAAATAACGGGAAATGCTTGTGTCTTCAATGCAAATTTGCAAATTTTCAGTTCGTTCGTTCGTTCAAGTCGATAAAATTTTTGTAATTTGAACTATTTGTTTTGTTTTTTGAATTTGAATTTGATATTCTTGTTCAAATCGTCTCGTTCGTTCGTTCGTTCCCTGAATTTGATTGATTTTCTTCTTGTGTTGTTGTTGTTTCGTCTATTTACTTTCCGAAACAAACAATAACAGGGAGGGAGGGAGCCAGGGAACAGAACAAAACAAAAAAATATTATTCGCTTTCGGCACCGGATTCTCTCTCGCTCTCGCTTTTTTCCAGTGTAGTTTTGCGGTTTTTTTTGCTTGCTTGCTTGGTTTCAACATTTCAACATGTCTATTTATCTGTCTCTCTCTACGCGCTGAATTCGGTGCCAACTTGGCATCATGATTTAGCTAGCTAGCAGTTAGCGAATACCCGAATGAAAAAACAACAACGAAAAAAAAACTATAATCCCAACTGATTGATATTATTATTATTATTTTTTTTTATATTATTTTATTATATTTTTTTCGGGTTGCTTTTTGATTCTTGTTCGGCTGGTTGGTTTAATGTTCGGTTGTTTGGTTGTTCGGTTGGTTGGTTAGTATTCCTCCCGTTAAAAATAGCCTGAATGTTGTTAATATTTCATCAACATATTTTTATTTTTTTTTATTTTTTTTATTTTTTTTTTCGTTGGTTTCGTGCTAGCATTTAACCCCCTCCTCCTTCTCCTCTCTTTATATCTATATCTTGGTGAATCCATTAACATCAAGGTGTATGAGAAATAGGAAACAAGCAGGAGGAGGAGGAGGAGCAAAAGGGGAGAAAGTAGGTGTGCTACAGCCAATAGGATGGCACTTACACACACACACACTCGCACATTTAGAACAGAAAGGCGAAACAGAAAAATTTTTTTTTTTGGTTTTCGTTTTCGTTTTGTTCATCTCATCGTGACGAAGAACAATTTAACATGATGAAACAAATAAAATCACAAAACACACACTTTCGCTTTGTAGTTTAGCACCAATATTACTTTCAATTGTGTGTGTGTGTTTGTTGTATATAGTTACATCCCCCTTTTGTTGTTGTTGGTATCCACTCCCTTCTCTCGGTGTGTTCTTTTGTACTTGGAGAACACACAAACACACACACGCTAGCAAATCAAAACCGGCCCTTTGGCGCCCACTCACTCACTCTCTCTCTCTGGGCACACTGACAATGTAAAAGGAGTGCACAAATACGAAAACGATTTAGCAAACACACACACACACTGGGAGGACACCCAGGAACAAGAAGTGATACTGAACTAGAGTGGACCCGACATGCGAACCGCACACTTGCACACACATAATAAATGATGATGATCATCATCGTAATAATGATAATAATAATAACAATAATACTAAAAGGACCTCCTCCTTGACAAGATGTACAGAATGGAATCCAAAAGCACATGCACATATCATGATGATGGTGGTAGAGTAGAGTAAGAGGAGGAGGAGAGTGGTGGCGCCAGGAGAAAATTGGCGCCCAAAAACGAAAGAGGAACAGGAACGGGGACCACCACATATTATCATCAGAAATCATCATCCGGGAAAGCATCCTGATTCTGGGCGCCATTGCTTCATTTATTTATTTTCTGTGTTCATTTACAAAGTTTTATTATCATGTTTTCTGGGTTGTCGCTTTTCTTGGTTGTTGTTTCTTGTTCGGTAGCTCCCGAACACCCTCTCCAAGGAGCCAGGATTCTAGTGGATTCTCAGAGAGAGAGCTTAACCTTACTTGTACACACACACAAAAATATTTTCATTTCATAAATCTTGATGAAAAATACCAGCAAGCCATGCCCCTCGCGCAAGCATGGTTCAGTAATTTTTTCGATTAGCGTGATTCCCGTACTGGGTTACGGTTAGGATAGGTTAGGATGTTAGGTTAGGATAGGATGGTTGTTTTTGTTTTTGTTTGATGTCAACAGCTACAATTACAATTACAACAACTACAGTTAACCAACTACCACAAGAATGATGATGATGATAATAATAATAATAATAAAAAGACAGCCCTAATCAGTTTACTAACTGAGAATTGTTGCAAATAAAAGTCATCACAAGATGTGATGCCTATTAAAATGATTCCCGTGCCCGTTTTTTATGGCTTGTTTCAAACCGTATGTTATCACACTCTCTCCGGCTGGTTCCAATTGGAACCGTGAGGAACGAGAACGGCTCTCAAGCTCAGGTGTTGACGACGAAGACGACGATGACACTAATGAGAAAGCGACAGCAAAAAAAGTAAAAAGGTGTGCAATGCTTTGGATAATCGTTCGTGTTCCCGAAACGAATTTGTGGCTGGCTGGCTGGCTGGCTCACGTTTTTGTGTATGGGCGCATGATATAATTTGTCAAAATTTGATCCAAAATATCAAAGGAAAGAAAGGAACCATATGAATAATAAATGATCCACAAGAGACGCGCGGATTCCTGGCAGGATAACGAGAGAGAGAAAGAGAGAGCAAGATCCAAAGTCTATTATTATCTTTATGGGAAAAAATGAAAGGAAATTGTTCGGGTGATCATGGAGATGGCCAAACGATGGCGATGGGATCAGAATGGTGGTGGTGGAATCCAGAATCGCGATACACATATTTTTTATTTTTGATTAAATTATACTTTGCTTGCTTGCTTGCGCGACTTTTGTCCATTCAATTCTATTGGATTCCTTTTTGAATTTCTTTTGTTCTCGCTACATTTTTAGCCTGCTAAAAGGTATTAACATTTTCTTGTGTGTTTCCCTATCCTCTTCTCCTAATTCTCGCTTGCTATTGTTTTGTATTGGAATATAATATAATAAAATAATTGAAATAAAACAGTGTCGTCGAACCGACGACGATGATAATGATAATGATGATGATCATCGATTTTTTTTCGCCTATTCGGGAAATAAAGGATTATCTAGGATTTATGTAATAAGCAAACTTTTTTTCCATCATCCTCATCATCCTCATCATCCTTCTCCTTTTGGTCCACAGCACACACACACACGTTTGCCAATTCACAATATATTAATATTGGATTAATCCTATTATATGATGATACAGATTATCAAATGGTGGTATTTCTCTTGTTGTCGTTGTTGTTGGTGTTGTTGTTTTTATTTTCATTGATATTATTTGTATTATTCTAGGATATAATCATTATTTAGATTATTATTATTACTACAACATGTTCGATGTTCGATGTTTGCTCTAGTTTCAATAAATCCTCTTCCTCTTCATCAACCAATGCGAGTGCGAGTGTGTCTGGTGTGTGGGTAGATCTTTTGATTTATGCTACAACAACAACAACTAAAATAAAACAACAAGCAACGGAAGCACGGCCACTGTCAATGGTGGTGGTGGTGGTGGTGGTAAAACAATGAAGTACCACCACCAGCACCGAACCGAACCAAAATAGAATCAAATCAAATCAAATCAAATAGAGGAATCAGAAGAAGAATCCCAATCCGAATCCAAATCCGAAAATGTTGAAGGTCATCTCTTTCAACATGGGGGCGGCAGGAAGGAAGGGAGGAAGCGAGGGGCGGAAGGTTTTTCAATTATAATCAATTTGAAATGGAAGAGAGAGAGAGAGAGAAAGAGTATATTTTCGAAACCAATTAAATTATAATTTTTCAAAAAAAAGAACGTTGTTGTTCGTACGTTGTACGTTGTTCGTACGTTGCACAACATGTTTTATAATTATGTTTTATAATTTATTTATTACCACTACGAGGAGGATCCGTGCGTGTGTGTGTGTGTGTATTTTAATGAATTATGAATGATAACGATTCCAACGAATCAATTATGTCGCCACCCCAAAAAAAGGGGTGACAACCATCTTCATTAAATCCTTCTCCTCGCTCTCGCTCTTTCTCTTGATTGGCTTGACCAATCATCATCATTTTTTTGTTTGTCTGTCTGGTGGGTTGGAATGCGCGCACATTCATTGTGCTCGTTCATTGGCTGGCGAGCTATTACCAAGCAGCTATTACCATTACATCACACACACACGCAAGCCAGTCGAATGATGATAATGGATGTTGACCGAGACACCTAGCGAGAGGAAGAGAGTCCAACCAACCAACCAAACGATAAATCCATCATTCATTTGCATTGGTGGTGATGGTCATTTTTTTTTGTTGGTGGATTGTGAGAATACAAATTCCGTTGAGAGTAACAGGACCGCGATGGAGAAACGAAAAACCAAAAAAAAAATGGAAGACAATAATGATGGACGAAACAAAAAAAAACTACTTTGGAACACTTTTCGTTTTGGAACCCTAGGGTCGAACGAACAAATGAATGGATGGGCATCCATTACGCCATGGTCCCCATGCATGGATGCATGGATATACTGGCACTCAACATAAGGCTTCCATAGTTCCAGAATGTTAATAATGATAGTGGTGTAGTGGTGATGGTGATTCTTCCGAAAAAACAACACCAAAAGAGAGAATCCATCATTATCTCAGGATGTGTGTTGGTGAATCCGTGTGTGTGTGAGCACACATTCACTAATGCAAAAGTAAACATATGCCAATCAAATAATGGTAAAACACTATTGTACACACATACACACAAATTCGTGTCTGAAATCAAATACCTTCACCAATACACCCCACACACACCCACACAACCCACGCCCAAATGCTCGGAAAATGGCATTCAGATCTTCTTCTCTTTATAATAATAATACTAGTTGTTTTTTTTAATATAATAATAATGATCGTAAGCGCTGTGCGCAAGTAAGTAAGTTGGCGCCAAATTTCGAATTGGGCGTATCGTGTGTGTGTTTATGAAGTTCGGTGGTCTTGGAAAAGGTCGTTATTTTTCTTGGTTCAAGAATATTCTTTTTGCGACAAATTCTGTTTTGGAATTTGCGTCTTTTTTCGCGTCCAATTTGCCACTCTCACTCTCTCGCTCTCTCTTTGATGATGATGATGACGACGATGAAAATGTTAATTTGAATTTCGAATAATATAAAACACAGAACCGAACCGAACAGAATTTTTGATTATGTCATACGAGAGAAAAAACAATATAGAACATCATCATCATCATTATATAACTGTGGAACACTAGCTGTTGAATTAACAACCCTTTTGATTTTGGCCGCACAACAACGCACACACTTGGGACACCATCAAGCACCACCAGCTCCCGAAACGAAACGAGAAACGAGAAACTTTAGTATTCAAATTTTTTTTTTGGTGTTCATTCGACTTTATTATTGAGACCAACTGGAACTGGAACTAAAACTGGAACTGGAAAAAAGATTTCCACTTCCATTTCTCCACTTGCCTCCACTCCCCCGCCCCCTCGTCCCAGAATAACTTAATGAACACTTCTACTAGGGGGAGCTTCTGAGCTGTTCGTCTGTTCCGTTGATGGGGACCGGGAACCGGTGGTATCCCGAAGGGACCCAGGACCAGAGAATCTGAATCCGAGAGAGAGAGAGAGAGAGAGAGAGAGAGAGAGAGAGAGACGAGAATAAAAATGAAATCATGCGGTTGATGATGATGAGCATGAGGATCATGATGATGATGATTTTCGCCGAAAATAAATTTGATCACATTCTGAAACACATGAAAATCTTAATGGTTTTTTTTATGCCGGAACAAAATTATGTAACAATATTATGTAACTGTAATTTTTTTAATATCTTTCCATCATAAAAAATGTATCAATTTTTGAATTTAAATTAACGCGGGAAAAAAATTCCCGAAAAAAATTAGCTTGCCCGAATTTCCGGGCGTAACGACCTCTACGAACACGCCGCCGGAACTGGGCCAAAAAGTATCTATTTTTTCTATTTTATTTTTCTGTTGCTGGCCAGTGCAAGAAGATTTATTGGCCCAAATGGATTCTTCTTCTTCTTCTTCTTTTTTGGAACTTTGTTCATTTTCTTTTATTTTCTATTATTATTGTTATTGTTCTTCTTCTTCTTATTCCTTGGTTCTTGGTCCTCTCGTGGTCTCTTTCCTGTGTGTGTCCTATTGGTTTTGTTATCTTGTACTGTTAAAATAGAGAAACACACCAACACACACACACACGTTAGATACCAGAAGACAACCAGAGGAAATAGAATGGCTGGTGGAAGAAGAATCTTCTTCTTCTTAACTAGCTTCGTCGAAACTCGACTCGACTCGAATCGAGATATCTATCGGGCGCCATGATGTGTGTGTGTGCGCTAACCAACCAATTCACTGAAACAACACTGTGTGTGTGTGTGTGTTAATGTCATAACTTTTAACTTTATTACGTCGTATTAAGTCAACGACGACGATGGCCCGGGTGAAGATTGAGTGGAAGCAGCGCAGCGTAGTTTTTTTTTGTATTATTATTATTATTATTATTACTATTATATAATTTTGAGACCAGAGGCAGCCATCGACCATCAATTCCGCTACCGCCGATGAATCGATTTTAGCCCGTACAAATTTCAATTCAACCCTCCAAGTTATTGTTATGGTTGTTGTTGTTGTTGATGATGGTGTTGATGATGGTGGTGGTGGCCCAAATCGGAATTCAATCAGTTCATTATAATAATATTTTTTTTGCCTCTCGTGCTGCTGGTGAATAATGATCCTAAAAGCACCAGCGCCAGAATACAAAGCTTCCGAGCGCACACAGAAAATCTCCGAGGATTCCTGATTCTGGCAGACGGACAGAAAGTAGTAGTGTGAATATTAAAATTTTCATCTCTCTTTTCATTCAATGATTCCCGAAAAAAATCCCAAACTCTGAGGTTGAAATTGATTATGAAAAAAATATTATTTTGAAGAACTATCAAGAGATTTAGTAAATTATTATTTTTTTCTGTATTCACGGAATATTCTTCTCAACATCCACACTCTGAATCCTATCAGCAGCACGCGCAGGCAAACAGTTTTTCAGGAACAGGAACAGGAATTTTTTGGCGCCAAATACCGTAAGGTGTCGTTCAATGCGGATTATTTTTAAGGCGATTTTGATGTTCATTCAGTCCATTCAGACGCGCCTATAAAACCCTTTCTTCCTTCTGATTGGTCCAATGTAATGATTTGACCTGATGACGAGACACACTGTAAGCAGAGTAAAAGCTACCAGCTTTAACCAGTACAAGTTTGTGCATGTTTGACGCCTATAACAACCGTTCGCCCCTCTGATTGGTCCAATGTGATGATTTGACCTGATGACGCGACACACTGTAAGCAGAGTGAAAGCTACCAGCTTTAACCAGTACAAGTTTGTGCATGTTTGACGCCTATAACAACCGTTTTCCCTACTGATTGGTTCATGGTGATGATTTGACCTGATGACTAGACACACTACAGACAAACAACAGGCGAAGAAGAAGGCGTATGTGTTCCTGTGTTCTGCTGTTTGATGTTGCGCGTGAAGAACGTATCCTCCTTCGAATAAAGCGAGGCCCAACTGTACTACTACCTAGTGGTAGCCTTCGGAAATTGGCAATATTGTTAACAATGAAGGAAAAGAATAGAAAGAGAGAGAGGAAATCCATACTTATTGATGGTTCAATCAATCGTTTGGTTTGGTCTCCAGCAGATAAGATATATTGATTGTATTGGTCGTTGGGATTGGAGTTGTTTCTTCCACAAAGAAAAAATATGTGTGCCCTAGCACCAAATTAATTAATTCTTATGGCTTGGGCCTCAAGTTTAGGGCCGGGGAAAATTGTTGGGGCCATGGAGAGTCGGTGGACAACAATGGAAAAAAATGGAGGAATGAAATGATTTTTTTTTTTGGTTATTTCCGGACCATTCATCCATGGCCATATAGTTTGATGATTGGTTTTTTATATATTTGATATTTGGCAATAAAATCGCACCTTAGGGTATTGTTGTCTGTTGGTCGTTTTGATTGTCGTCGTCGTCGTGGTCGTTGTTCAAGGGAAAAGAATAATAAGAAAAAAGTATTCTTCTCTGAATCTTTTCCATAAGAATAAAGAAGAATAACTGTATAGGACATTTTTGTCCATTCTGCTTGCTTGCCTGCTCGCATAACCAAGTTGATCGATCGCTCACCGATCATGACGCGAAATTATGCAATCACACTCCGGAATCTAAACGAAAATAATGTCTGAATGTTCCAAAAACTCCAGACTCAGTACTTGAAGTGTGTTTAATATTCTGGGGATTTTGGAATCATATTTTTTGTTTTATTGTTTTAGTTCGTTGTTCGTTTTGCTATTGTTTTTCGTCTGGAACGATTGTGAATTAGCCAAATGTAGAATGAACGTCTGCTGGTACTCTGGTTCATTGTTCCGAGGAATTTTTTTTTCTCTGAATAAACAACATGCAGATGATTTATCTGCATGGTCCGATGCGGCGCCCAAGCTAGTTGCTTTCATTGCTAACTATTCTGACGGAAGCGGAACCATCTTCTTCTTCTTCTTCTTCTTCTATTGGAAAGCCAATTACAAAGATAGATGGCTGGCTGGCTGGCTGGCTAGCTAGTTGGCTAGATACAATCATTCTGACGGAAACACGAACAACAAGCGCGCGGAATTTTTGTGTGGAAGAGAGATTGTTAACGGAGACGGAATTCTCTCGCTTGTGTTCAACCTGTGTGATGATGATGATGATTTTCTATGAAAAATATTTCCATGACATTTTTTCTCATATTCTGTTTCGCTCTTTCTCTCTCTCATTTTTTCCGTTTTTCGTTTTCCAGTAGACCGGCTTTGATTATGGTACCCAACTTCTATGGTGGGATGTCGGATGGTGGATGGTGAAACGATGCACAATTACAAACGATGTCGATGTTGCTGATTTTCGATGTAGGATCTTCATTAACCGAAACCGAAAAAAAATGATAATAAAAGCCAATATCATTAAAGAAGGAGAACAAAAAATGAACAAATCACACTCGAACACATCCACATCAACATCATCAACATATACAACTTGGTCGGAAATGTAATTTCATTGAAACTAATGATACAACTACTACTAGTAGAACGATATCACGAGAAATATAGTACGATTATACGATTATGATGTGTTAAAATATCAAAAGAAAATATGGAAACAAGAACCAGAAAAAAATGAAAATGAAAACGAAAATGAAAATGATCGACTAGGCCACAATTCGCCACGAGATTCGCTACCACAACGCCATTCAACCCCTTGTCTTTTGTTTCCGTTCCGTATCCGTTGAAGCATCGTTTTCTCAATCGTTATTGTTATCCTTCAAGGATAAGTTTCCCCTTTTGATTTTGTCCAACCGAAATCATCACAAAAATTGTCCGCGCTTTTCTGTGTGTGGTGTGTGTGCCTGTGTGTATCTGTGGGTGAATGCCATCTCCAACACCATCATCATCAAATATGATGAAAAGCATCGAGGAAGAAATTACCACGAGCAAAAATGGTGACGATGAAGAAGGAGAAGATGATGACGACGATGACGACGACAAAGACAAAGACAATGATGCGGAGGAGGAGGATGATGATGATGTTGATCAAGTTCCAGGATACTTTTCCCGTGGGTATCCAATCCAAATTCCATTGCTTATACAAAGACAAAAAAGTGACCATAATAGATCGTTGGCGCAGCAAGCGCTGATCAATCGCGCGCTTAGAAACAGACGTCATACATTGGCTAATGTTAATCGGTAGGTGGAAATCTTTTTGTTTTTTTTTATGTGGCTACTATCTTTCTGTGTGTGTGTTTGTGCGAACGAAAACGAAAGCTGTAATACCAGTAGCCAATGATATGCTTGCAAGCGCAAATGGTTGTCGATTATCATTTCACACGTCTTTTTTTTTCTCACGCCCTCAAACCAAAGCCCTTTTTTCCTTGAATTTTCGAAAAAAAAACAAGTCTTAAAAGACATTTGACGACGATTTGTATAATTGACAACACGCAAAACCGTATCATACGCCCAAAATGGGCTGATACGTAAGTCTTGTGATTTATGATTCGACCAACAATAAATGCGGTGCACATGCGGCGGTGTAAATTGGTTAAAAATTTTTTTTTCAAAAAAATCTCAAATTTTGGCTCCATCTATTGGCTATTTGTTTACCTATTTGAATTTAAATCTGAAGGTTTTTCGATTCCGACACACTAGATGGCGCCACGTATGCCCGTTTTCAAATTTTCAAATTACATTCCCTTTTCCCATCGAAACGAATTACGATGATTACGATTATTCTTCTTCAAGTGAAGTTGAAAAGGTTGAGTGACATTTCATTTCCAAAGGTTAGGATGGGATGGCGGTTATGCAACTCAAGCAAATTTATTCAGGATGAATTTTAATATGTTTTTTGCTTTTTCTTTTCAAAAATCACACACAATTACCAAAATGTTTCTGGGCTTGAAGATGCTTGAAGTGGGCGTGTGGCGTAAATCAAACACACACAAGAATAAAGAAATTGGAAACATCGACAATTCTTCGATTCGAGAATATTATTTGCTTTTATCATTATTATCATTATTATTATAAATATTTATATACTTTGCGTGACGCCAACACACACCCACTTAAACCCGAACGCTTTGGGTTTTTCGGGGCATTGTTATTGTTTTGGGCAACAAAAACAAAACAAAAAATATAACATAACATAGATGTTCCAATTGGATTCTGGCTCCCAACTGGCTGGCTGGCGTTTTGGCGTTTTGTCGGGATTTCAACCATTCAACTTTGGCCCGTGTAAAACCAACCAACCAACCAATGATTATCGTAATTGTATGTGCGTGTCTGTGTTGGTGTAGTAGTTTAGTAGAATTGTTTTTTGTTTTGTTTCGCGATTGTGTCTGGGAAGTTTTTGTTTTTGGATGTTCACCAACTTTTAAGAGTTCACACCCACAAAGGGAGAATCTATCCGTTTGGATTGGACGCAGAATCCAAAAAAAGGTTCATCGTTTTTCATTCTTTTTTTTATTGCGCTCTTCTTCGCAGATTCTTCTAGCCTTGAAATTGCTTGCTTGTTTGCTTGCTTGGTTGATGGTGGGTTTTCAAGAAGAGAAAACTTTCAAAGATTTTTAAAGTTTTTTTTATGAAAAAAGAATCTTGAAATTATTGTGATAAGATGAGATTGAAAACAGTGTGTGTTTCAGTGAATTCTTTCAGTAATTCTTACGGGGGATTCTTTGGAACTTTGGATCAAACTATTATCATGCACCACACCACACACTACCAGGCAAAATTAATAATAAACACACAAGCAGCAGCAGCAGCAGCAGAACAATACATTTTCGTGACAAGTAATAAAGTTTTTCTGGTTGTTTGTGCCGACCCGCCCCTGCCCCCCATTATTCCAAACTAGCTAGCTAGCTTTATGATTCTGGTGTGTGTCCCTGTATTTATGAATGCCCCTCTCTCTCTGCCTGGCTGTCCCCTCTTGTAAGCATCCTTCCTTCCTATTGGTGGACTGATCCAGATCATCATGATGCTAATGCTGAAAATGATGATGATGATGATGTTGATTTGGGTTCTGGAGAAAATTTATAGCATTATATAAATTATACACCTCTCTTTCTCTCTCTCTCTCTCAGCGCTAGCAGCCATGGATTCTTCCTCAGGCAGGCAGGCCTGTTCTGGGTCATTTTGACACTCCCCCATGTGTGTGTTGGATCTGGTTCCAGTTTCAGGCTGCACTATTTCTGCGTGTGTGAATAATGGATTCATGAGGATATAGGCGTAGCAAAAGACAAAAAGAGGATACTTGATATTGATTTTGTTTTTTCGGTTTGGAGACGTTATAGAAGCCAAGAATCATTTGGGTATCTCTAGCATCCTCATCATCATCATCATGCGCATCAATTTCGCTATGGATCATTCAAAGATCGATCCAAAAGAGAGGAATGGAATGAAGGATACAAGTATCAATCACTATTGCTTTTGGTTGGTTTTTTTTTATGTGAGTGCGTGTGTGGGTATTTGTTGCCGCCATTATTATTATTGTTGGCTACTGGGCACAATTTCTTCTTCAGCCCACCGCCAAAGCTAAATATTGTTTCCGTTGGGTGGAGAGTAGGGAGCCTTGTTCCAACGACTAGGATCCAAGAATCAATCGATTTTGAATGTTAGATGATTGCTGCATGTCTCCCAGTTGTTGTTGTTGTTTAATGCTTATGATCCGCCGAATCAAACTGCATTTAACCCTTTCAGCCCGAGAGTATTTTCCGCCAAAGTGCTTTCTGTGTACGAGCCCGAAAACCGCCGAAGTAGCTTTATTAGTATCATAGGATTCGCTGGGTTTTGTAG
>JAOZJS010000891.1:0-17885 GCA_025882695.1 Amerodectes protonotaria
GAAAACAAGTTGAATTAGGAATTTTTTTTTCTCTCAACAAAACAATGTTCAAATTGCTAACCGTTAGTGATTGCATAACAACCCAAGGAACATCAGAATGCAGACGAGTGATTATGGAACGCATACAATCTTTTGGGCCATTTTGCTCGACCGCAACTCGGTCATTGATCTCCAAAATTTGTGCCCAATCTTCGGATGTGTTTTGATCAGATGTTGCCTTTTCTGAAAGAATCATTTCTGGATTAAATTTTCATTTTCAAAAATCGGGACAGAATCAAACTTACCAACATAAGGATCATACGGAGATTTGTTAATGGCACTTAGGATGTTCAACATGTCGGTTTCAAAAGGATTAAATCAATCAAATATCGAGAATAGAAAAATTTTAACTTTGACCAGATTTTCCAAAAATCAAGCTCAAAAATTAATTTCGAGTTCTATATTCTGGAATTATGCAATTTGGCTTGATTTTCGAATTATATATTTTTTTTGGTTGGTTGTAGAAGGCTTGAACCATGAAATTTTTTTGCTTCAGTAAATCATCTTCATTCGATCATTCAATCAGAAAGACTTGATGATAAGTCGAGAAAGGAGTTGAGGGAGAAAATGGTGACAAATCGTAAAATGATCATAAAAACTTGCTACAGGAGGGACTCGATGACAGCAATTTTTCCGATGATAATGACCTGGAGCTTTTTTCAAATTTTCTTCTATGTAACCTAAATGATGATCAAAATAAACAAAACATGAATTTTTGCGAACGAAAATTTCGATATTCTGTCAATCATAATTGAACTATTATTTGGTTTAATTATGCTTCAAAAGATAATTCCAAGCTGACTACTACACAGCAAGCACGACAACAACAACAAAAAAACATTCTAAGCAAATACGCAAGCACTTACTTTTTCTGGTGACAACCTAAAACGTATGATGGTGTGTTGACACAAGTAAGCCTTGGCAAAAATTACCAGAAAACCAACAACAACCAAATTTTATGATGATGAGGATTATTATTATTACCACAAATCCACTGACTCATTGTGGGTTCACTCTCAGTTTTGATTGCGCTACAGCTGTTGCCCCTTCGAAAACGACGTTACCGATTTTTTTTTGTTTTATTTTTGAAACTTAGTCCGAAAATATTACAAAAAATCTTGGCTTCAACAAACTTTATCGAAAAAATTTTTAACAAAAACAATTATTTTTCATGATAAAAAAAGTGATGGAAATATTTTTTAAAAATTCCATTTTTTTCGCATAACATCACAGGTTAGTCGCGAAACCAGGGGTATGTTTTCAGGATCCATCACGAAGGCGTGATCCATTTTTCCCAAATTCAAGCGTAGATCCAATGGTATCGAATGTTCTGATACTTTCTCTTTTAAGTAGTGATAATATTCTAATGGCACCCAATGATCGTTTTCACCGTAGAACAATGATAACTTGTCAACATTAGATTTTAGTATCGGGATTTTAGGCAAATCAACCATGCGAAATTCATCCAAAACCATAATAATGGTTGCTTTCAAACAATATGGATTGATCATATTGGTGGCAGATTGAACCACATGTTCGGGTACATTGGGATGTCCGTTTAATTGTAAACATTTTCGCAAGAACTTGAATCGGCATTCCTGGCTCGAAAGTGTTTCATAAAAAAATGCCCAAAATAGGATCGGATAATAGAAATATTTGAACAAAATATTCATTTGGCCACCCGTTTTTGTCTTGAGCAACGAATGAATGGTTGGAAAGAACATGACACAATGGTCAACCTGTAGAATGACAAAAGAGAGTAAAGATAATTCTTAGTTTGCCTCACAATCACACACACAGACCATATTGTTGATTTCAGGATATCGGTCCAACAATTCCAAAGTAACATAGCTTCCAATTGAATGAGTAGGTATGATCAATCGAGTGTTCGGATCGATGAATTCCTGGATGAATTTGGCTTTATGCACAATTTGACCTTCTAGTCCGAAAAGATGTTCACTTTCTTTGTTGATATCTGGTTTGCGCAACGTTTCAGGTATACGATTATGTCCAGCATTGGATATGCCAATCACAGGCAATTTAGTTTTGGAATGCAAATCAGCCATATACTGACGATAGTAATCAATCTCGCCAGGATTTCCTGGCGACGGAACACACAAAGAAAGCTTTTAGGTCAGAAATCCAAATTCCAAGATTCGAGGTCCAGGTTCATACCGGTAATCATCAAAATCAATCTTTTATAATTGAATTTGATTTTGGAACAATCTTCAAGATCCGATTGTTTTAAATCATCATCCCAAATCATAATCTTTGTTGGAACACAATTGATCGGAATGAATTTGATAAGAGGATCCATTTTGTCCTAAATAAAACACAATAATTCGAAATGTACCTACAAATGTTTTTGGCAACAAGAAAAATTTTGCGCAAATTTTATTCATTTTGTTTCCAAAAACTAGCACTAGATGGCGTTCGGTAAGGGTGTTTAACATTCGAAAAAGAATCTTTTTTGAAAAAATGGCCAATTTTCTACGGTTTTTTCTTTGCTTGCTCGATGAAAAATTGCCTTGATGATTTGTTATTTGTTATTGCCGTTTTCGTTGCTGATAATAAAAGATGAAACTCGGGATAATCATCGGGCAACAAACATCCATTTGGAGAAAGGTAATTGGAAAAAAGCCCAGTCATTAAGCCACCGAGCCCCTAAGGTTCAACAAGTGGCAGGCTACTTTGGTAGCTTTTAATTCAATTTAAGTTCTTTTCTGTTGTCGATGTTATTGTTGTTGTTGTTGTTGCGCGCTTTAATTGTGTGTTTGTGTTTGTTGGCACTTCCCCATCGAACAATGGTAATGGAATTCAATCCAGAAATGGATATAAAAGTAAGTGTTTTCATGGGCCACAGAAGTTTTTATAGGTTGTATTGTAGGGGATTGAATTGTTAAAGTTTGTCATTTTAATCTATCTTCATCTTTATCATAATCGTCCCGCTAGCACGTCCAACATAGTTAAACGTTTTGGAAAATAATAAACAAACAAACAAAAACCGAAACGATAAAGAAAATGGAACGAGAAAAATCAAAATCATATTCAGATTCGGCTTCGGCTTCAAGAAAGGCTAGTAAAGCCGAAGAATACGCCCGATTTCTTCGATCCAATCTAACTGTTGAGACGCCGAAAATGAATCCTAATTCTTCCAAGTACGGGTCAGTGACAAGCATGAAAAATCAATCTAAATCTAAATTGAAGATTGATTCGAAAAGTTCCAGAATTGGTGATGAACCGAAGAAAAGTCCCGTTAAATCCGTTAATGAGGGTAGTGTTAAGACGGCCGATGGATTTCCACTGGAACAACAAAAAACGAGCAAGGAACGACTGCCAAGCAAAACCAATGTTGAACAAACACCTTCTGGAAAGGTTTCGCAAGAAAAGGTAGCCCCATCTGCGTCCAAAGAAGACACTGAGCAGAAACAAATCGAAAAGATACCCAGCAAATCGGATGTGGAAAAGATACCAAGCAAATCTGATGTGGAAAAGAAACCTTCTGTGAATGAGATGTCTGAGAAGGCCAAACAGAGCCAGACAGATCTTGAGAAGAAACCTTCCGTAAATGAGATATCGGAAAAAGCCAAACAGAGTCAGACAGATCTTGAGAAGAAACCTTCCGTAAATGAGATGTCGGAAAAAGCCAAACAGAGCCAGACGGATCTGGAAAAGAAACCTTCCATGAATGAGATGTCTGAGAAAACCAATCAGAGCAAAACGGAACTGGAAAAGAAACCTTCCGTGAATGAGATGTCTGAAAAAACCAATCAGAGCAAAACGGAACTGGAAAAGAAACCTTCCACAAATGAGATGTCTGAGAAGGCCAAGCAGAGCCAGACGGATCTGGAAAAGAAACCTTCCATGAATGAGATGTCTGAAAAATCCAAACAGCAGAGCAAAACGGATCTGGAGAAGAAACCCTCGATGAATGAGATTGCTGAAACAACCAACAAGAGCCCATCGAAGTCATCCTCCAAGTTGAATGAGAAATCCAAATCTCGATTGGATGTACGAAAATCCATTATGGAAAAAGTATCGGACATTTTGCACAGGAAGAGCAAAACTGATGATGTGGGCAAAGCCAATGATAGCCAGACTAAAGTTAGCGAAGATAGCAAAACTAAAGTTGACCGGTCCGCGAGCAGTAAAGGCAAAGTTGCTCGATCAGAAAGTAGCAAAGGCAAAGTAGCCAGATCCGGAAGTAGCAAAACTAAAGTTGACCGGTCCGGAAGCAGTAAAGGCAAAGTTGCTAGATCAGAAAGTAGCAAAGGCAAAGTAGCCAGATCCGGAAGTAGCAAAGATAAAGTGTCCCGAACCAAAAGTAGTAGCAAAACCAAAGTTGCTAGATCTGGTAGTAGTAAAGGCAAAGTTGCCAGATCGGAAAGTAGCAAAGGCAAAGTAGCCAGATCCGGAAGTAGCAAAGATAAAGTGTCCCGAACTAAAAGTAGTAGCAAAACTAAAGTAGCCAGATCAGAAAGTAGCAAAGGCAAAGTTGCTCGGTCTGGAAGCAGCAAAGATAAAGTTTCCCGAACCAAAAGTAGTAGCAAAACCAAAGTTGCCAGATCGGAAAGTAGCAAAGGGAAAGTAGCCAGATCCGGAAGTAGCAAAGACAAAGTGTCCCGAACCAAAAGTAGTAGCAAAACCGCAGTTGCTAGATCTGGAAGTAGTAAAGGCAAAGTTGCTCGGTCTGGAAGTAGCAAAGAAAAAGTGTCCCGAACCAAAAGTAGTAGCAAAAGCAAAATTGTCAGATCAGACAGTAGCAAAGGAAAGGTAGCCAGAACCGGAAGTAGCAAAGATAAATTGTCCAGAACCAAAAGTAGCAAAGGCAAGATTGCCAGAACCGGTAGCAGCAAAGGCAAAGTGTCCAGAACTAAAAGTAGCAACGAAAAAGTGTCCAGAACTAAAAGCAGCCAAGCTAAGATTGAAAGATCGGGCAGCAAATCTACTGACAGCAAATCTGAGAGCAGCAAGACCCAACTGAGTGGCATCTTGGGCAGCGCAACTAAAGTTGCCAAGGCCAAATCCAGCAAAGAAAAACTGGACAAATCCAAAGACAGTAAAACAAAAGTGAGCAAAACCAAAGTTGGTCGTGGAAAGGATAGCAAAACTAAAGTGAGCAAAACCAAGATTCGTCGTGGCAAGGATAGCAAAACCAAGGTTGGTCGCGGCAAGGATAGCAAAACCAAAGTGAGCAAAAGCAAGGTTGACCGTGGCAAGGATAGCAAAACAAAAGTGAGCAAAAGCAAAATTGACCGGTCAAAGGATAGCAAGACCAAGGTTGACCAGGCAAAGGGTAGCAAAAGCAAGGTTGACGAGTCAAAGGATAGTAAAACCAAGATTGACCGGAAAGATAGTAAAACAAAGGACAGCAAGACAAAGGTGGACCGGCCAAAAGATAGTAAAACAAAGGTTAGCAAGAGCAAGATTGATCGATCTAAATCCAAATTGAAGGGATCCAAAACTAAGATGAAGAAACGAACCAAAGTGAGAAAATCAAAGATCAAGGATCGGTCAAAGTTGAAAAGGAAAATAAACAAAAAGGTCAAGGTTATGAAGAAGATTAGGCAAAAGACCAAAAAAGTGTCCAAAACGCGAAGCAAAGAGAAAGCGATTAGCAAATCAAAACTGATTGAAGTTGAATTGTCCAAGGATAGTAAAAAAGAATTGAGCAAAATTGTTGATCAGATCAAGACCGAAGATCAGATCAAAAAAACTCAAGCAGAAACAGACGCCAAGAAACAGGAAGAGGCTGGCAAAGAACCGAAACTCAAGCAGGATGGATCCAAATCCGCGATGCCCGTGGCACCGGAAGATTCCAAGTCAAAGACTCCGATGGCTCCGGAAGACTCCAAGTCCAAGATGGCCAAGAGCCCAGAACCGAAGGTCAAACAGGGCGGCGACTCCCAATCTAAGATCGCCAAGAGCCCGGAACCAAAGGTCAAACAGGACGACTCCCAGTCTAAGATGGCCAAGAGTTCGGAACCAAAGCTCAAACAGGACGATTCCAAGTCCAAGATGGCCAAGAGCTCGGAACCAAAGCTCAAACAAGGCGGCGATTCCAAGTCTAAGATCGCCAAGAGCCCGGAACCAAAGCTCAAACAGGATGACTCCAAGTCTAAGATGGCCAAGACCCAGGAACCGAAGGTCAAACAGGATGATTCTAAATCCAAGATGTCTGCTGTGGCCACCAAAGTACCGGTTAAAACCACCACACCAGCAGCAGTAGTTAGCGGTTCGAGACCAACAGGTAAGCCTATCACGGAAGAAGAAAAACGAGCTGATCGATTGGTGCAAATCCGTCCATTTGTAGTTGCAAGTAAATCGAAATCCCTACAACAACAACAAAGGCCCAAAGTTGCAGCAGTGGTTCAGGATAGCAGTAGATCCAAAGCAAGACAACAGGTATCGTCCAGAGTGGCACATGTTTCCAAGTCCAAAATGTCCGCCGCTCAGTCCAGTTCACTGGCCAAGTCAAAACTCCGTGAAGTGGTTGTTGGTGTTGGTTCCAAGTCCAAATCGGCCACGATTCCGATTCAATCTCAAAGGGCCGCCGCCGCAACACAACATGCACACCACCATTCAAAGGGAAGACTTCCGGCAAGAGGGGCGGCTGCAGCGCCGCCGCCAACACACCACCAACACCGCCGGCCACCCACTCCACGAAGAGCGCAAACTCCCCGTGGTTCAAGAGCAACAACCAGTCCAGGTAGTTCATCTGATTCGAGAAGAAGGGCGCAACAGGCACATGCACAGGCTCGCAAGTCTGCTCCTCGACGACCGCAAACTCCCCGAGCTTCAAGACCGATCAGCCCCGGTCGATCTGATCCGAGACGAAGGACGCAACAACAGGCGCAACACGCACAACACGCCGCCGGCCACCGCCGGCCACCCACTCCTCGAAGACAGCAAACTCCCCGAGGATCAAGAGCAGCACCGGCCAGTCCAGGTAGTTCATCTGATTCGAGAAGAAGGGCGCAACAACAACAGGCCCAGGCACAAGCTCGCAAGTCTGCTCCGCGAAGATCGCAAACTCCCCGAGGTTCATCGAGGCCTACCAGCCCCAGTCGATCTGACCCAAGACGAAGGGCGCAACAGCAGGCACAACAGGCGCAATACGCACAAACTGCCCGCAAGTCGGGTCCTCGAAGACCACCGACTCCTCGTGGTTCGAGAGCAACCAGTCCATCTGATTCGAGAAGAAGGGGACAACAACATGCACAAGCACAAGCACAAGCACAAGCCCTTGCTCGCAAGTCTGCTCCTCGAAGACCGGCGGCAGGCGCGGTGCCAAGCAGAGGCCAAGCTAGACCCACCACACCGTCAAGATCGGATCCCAGAAGATTGGCTGCTCAAGCTCGAGCTCAAGCTTCTCCACGAAAGCCGGCCACACCCAGACAAGCAGCAGATCGATCCAGTGGCGCGGCACAACAAGCTCCACCGACGCAACGAAAGCCGCAAACTCCAAGCACATCTGGTTCGAAAAAATTGCTACCACAATTTGTTGCCGGTGCATCTGCGTTGAAGAATTTGTCTCAAGCAAAGCAGGCACGAAAGGTTTCCAGTTTGAGCGATAAAAGAAAAAAAGTGGAACATTCTTCAAGCAGTTTGAAGCTGTTGAAATTACCACAAAAAATGGAAAGCGCAAAGTTTCGAAAATCCACTAGCCATTCTCCATCGAGGGGCGCTATATCACAAGATTCATTGGCTGCCAGCAAAGCAGCAGCAGAATCGGGTCTCGATCAAAATGATCCAGATTGGGAATATGATTATGAAGAAGTGGAGATACCGCATTATGAATATGTTTACGATTTTGAACCGGTGGATGAAAAAGATCTGGCCAAATATGATTCCAAGGATCTTTTGTTGGTGGATGATCCAGCATCGGTATCATCCACGGATTTTACCAAACGCACATCCAGTGTGGAAAAGAGCAAAAGCAGCACCACCAACACCACCAAAAACAACAATGAAAACAACAAGAACGGAAACGGAAACAGCAACAGCGGAATTGAAAAATCCAAGTCAAATTTGGACAAAAACAATGGATAATATTTAATTTTGAATTATTATTATACTTATTACACACCCACCACACCACACCCACCAACACACATCATTACATTTGATGGTTGAAACAAACAACAACAAAAAAACTGAAATTGTTTTTTTCCTGTTAATTCAATTAAAAAAAATTTTTCCACTTCAATTTTTCACCAACCGGAAGATTGTTCAATTAAAAACAAGAGCCACCTCCGGGGGTTAATAATGATCATCCCATAACGGTTAACGATTGTGTTAACCGCCCCGCCAATCCTGCCCGCCCACGCGCACAACAATCGTCATTCGCTAAATGAAGATGAAGATGACCATTGTTGTGTGGTGGCCATTGTGGGTTATTTTCCGCTTGGCCACAACGCTAAAAGATGCCGCCAAAAGATAGTTAACCGCTGGCCACCCCAAGCGACGGTAATTATATCAACAATTATCGGTCGGGTGACTTTTGGTAATTTTGCTTTTATACAAAACTCCACAACATCTTCGTAAGCAACATCTTTGTTTGGGCACACACACACGCAACCTGGACACCACCATAACAAGCCCACAATATTTAACACATCGGCTGTACTCGGTGGACAACCACCACCATCATCTTAATCATAATAATAATCATCATCATCATCTATTATTCTGTTGCGCCTGGGCGCCAGGGTTTCACGAAATCCCGCTTGTAGATCGTACAACACAATCGTACAATCATTTTTCATCCACCTGTTGTTGATGCATGAACTTTTTTGTCATTGTCGCCCGAATACCGAATACGAATCCTCATGGTCTGTCTGTCTGTCCACCGTTTCCATTCATCAACGGGCGCCATTCGCGATGATAAACAATAGAGATGGTTTCCATTTTTAACACACACAAACAAGCAGATTGCGCTGTGCGCGAAAACGAAACGAAACGATTCAAATTAACATTCGTTTGTTGCAGCAGGAGAAGATGAAGACCGTTTTGTGTCCTCCATCTTTCAGGGACATCAAGATAAGGCCCACCAACACACACGGGAGATGTGTGCGGTTGCAAATCGCGAACCTCGCGAGAAATTTGGATGGATCCATGATGGTGACATGATCATGATCCATTGGATCACGTCCATGAATCTTCGTTTGGCCATCGTCGTCGTCGTCGTCGTTATTGAAAAAAATAAAAAAATTGAAAACCGTTTTGCGCCCAAAATGATGTATCACCGCATTGTATCACCATTATTATTATTGTTGTCGTTGTTGTTGTTATCATATTCGGGCAACCATAATGAATCGTTTTGGGAACAAAATAGACACACACACGAGCTAGAACGACGATGATGATGATGATCGTTTGCTCGTGGCCACCGAGTTCAGCATCGACCTTTTCCCCCAGTAGTAGATCTGTGTGTGGCATCGACCTGGATCCACCTCTTCTGGAAGCTGCAAAACGCCGTCTGTAGCTGTTCCAAAGCGAGTGTGTAAATGGAAATTGAATTTGATAAAAAACCACGAAAAAAAAAATTTAAATAAAGAATGAAATTTGAATGAAATTTTTTCATTTTATTTTATTTATTTATTTTGATTTGATCTCCAAAATTTCGACGTGGACAAAAAAAATTTATATTACACAATCGTGGATTACAAATATCCACAAAATTCAATCACGAAAACGAGCTAGAAAAAAACAGCGATCCAAAATGGCCAATTGGAATTCTGCTCGAATCAAGCACGTAGTAGATCGAATTTTTGATGACAATCCACATTATCCTCCCAATCACAATTGGAACTTCTTTCATTGAATTTCGTTCCATACGGACAAGTGAACCGGAACCGCTCTCGCCTATGTCCACTACAATGATAATATGATTGACAATCATCGCTTAGATCCGCATAGAATCCGGTACGGTTGTCCGGACACCGGAACGACCAGGTTGAGTTCGAGTTCGAGTTGTGGTTGATCGAATTGAAATCATCAACATCTTGTTCCACGTCCACGTCCAGTGATTGCAAAAATGGATGCTCGAATTCCAAGCGATTATCGCGGGATCGTCGTCGATCCAGACTTTTCTTCTGTCTGTTTCTTTCTTCGTCCATCAAGCGATCCAAACGATTGTTGGCCTGTTCCATTTGTTCCATTTGTTGTTGTTCTTGTTGTTCTTCTTGCATCTTGGATCGACCCATTTCATTCTCGATTTGTTTGGCCAACTGGGCGAAAGAATCCTGGATCCAGGATTGGTTGTTGTTGGACCGTCCATCCAACCGTTTGGTCAAAGTTTTTTGTTCTTGGATTTTCGTTTCCAAACCATGTCCCGGTTGTTTCGAATTGATTGTTGTTGGTGGTGGTAGTGGTTCTTTTTTATTATTCGAATTCGAATTTAGATCAGGATCATAATAATCGAGGTTTTCATCTTTCACCTCCGGTATTTGATCCGCATAATCCACATCGATTCGATTTTCATTGTTGTTGTTGTTGTTGTTGCTGTTATTGTTTTGGATCTGATCCAAACGTTCAATGTGATCCTGGATCATTGATTCTGGATCCGGATTCGGCGGCGGAACATGATCCATCACCACTTGATATTGGCCCAATTTGAATGGTCTCCTTGTGGTGGTGCTTGTAGTAGTGGTGCTAGTTGTAATTGGAATTAATGGTGGTGCGATAGCGGGAGCGGGAGTGGTGGCCACCAATGGTTGAATTTTTTCCAGTGATTCTTGAACTTGATTCAAATTGTTCCGGGATTCAACCAAACGATTTTGGATCAATTCTCGGACCCAATCGAACGCTGGAGCCGGAGTGGTACGAATCATCATGGTTGGCTGTTGTGGTTGTTGGAAATTGGTCAAAAAATGGTGCATCGGTATACGGCTTTTCATGAATGGTGGCTGCATTAATGGTGGGAATCTCGATGAATAATGATGTCGTTGAAAACCGTTGTGATTGGCCATGTTGAACAGTGTCGATGTTGACGGCGACGATGATTGAAACGATGATGACGATGAAGATGATGGTAATTGAAACGCGTTCATCGAATTGATCGGTGATTGTGGCCAAAATGAATTTCGGGCCGAAGGAAACAACGACGACGACGACGACGACGACGATGAAGAAGAAGAAGATGAAGCGAACGAAGATGATGGAAAATGTCTGGGCGTACTGGCCAAAAACACCGATCCTTGGGTGGTGGAGGCGGTGGGCGTTGGCCTTGCGCCGAAAATCTTATCACTCCAATCCGACATTTGAAAAGTTGATGAAACTAAAACGAGAAAAGGATTGGAAGACGCCCAGAAATCACGTCCGGAATCGCCAGATCGGATCCAAAATAATAATCATCATCATAATCATAATCACACACTTGTTGCTTGCTTGTTTGATACTCACCTTGGACCGTGTTGTTGAATACCACCAACAACAACGGCAAAGACCAGATGATCCAAACAGCAGAATAATGATATTTACCATGGCCAAACCATGGCCTCGAAGATGCTGATGATGTTGAAGATGATGGATCCATTTTTTCGGGATTCGGGCTCGCTGATGATGATCTTGACAACAAGAATATCATTCACCAACTGTGGTGATGGTGTGCGGTGTGTGGTGTGGTGTTTCGGCTAGATTTCAAATGTTTGATATGATTGGCTTTCTCTCTCTCTCGACACTCTCGCTCTCACTCTTTCGACCATCGTTTTTACCATAGTTTTCATGCTTTATTTTTATTTCATTTTTATTTCAAATCTTCATCTTCATCTTCATCTTTGTTCATCAAATTCCATTTCGTTGGCATTTTCCTTTCATTGTCTCTCACTCTCTCACACACGGACACTTTCTCGTTTTCACACACACACGAGACAACGAGAGACAACGGCCAACAACAATTTCTGGATCTAACCGTTTGTTTGTGTGTGTGAACAACAGTGCGTGTACGAGCGAGTGATGTAACTTGGGATCTTCATGCGGTTATTTCAATGGTTTTCCAAAGGTGTGTAACCCTTTGTTATCGTTGTCGTTGTCGTCGTTGTTGTTGATGCGTGTGTCCTCTAGCCATACATATTTTTGTGCGATAAATCGTATTGTTGTTGGTTCCAGTCGCTCGCAACGGACGACGGACGCAATCGTAATAATGAAGATGAATCGACGACGAGAGAGAGAGTGTGTGTATGGTGAAATGACGGGCTTTCGGACGTTTCGGGACACACATATCCCGCCTATAAGCATGTCTGGCTGGCTGGCTGGCTGGCTGGCTGGCTGGCTGGCTGGCTGACCAGCGAGAGACGTGCTTGTTGAAGAATGATGATGATGATGACATGTACCTAATACCGAAGGTGTGTGTTTGTTTGTGTGTAGTTTTACGGTTATGAGCGTGTGTCCGTATCCCATATCCCATATTTCATAATAATAATAATAATAATAATTCCCGGGTTGTGGTTGTTCGGATGATGAACAACAGTGGTCAGTGGTCATTCGAACAAACAACAACAACAACACGATGGGATTGTTTGCTGTTGTCCATCATCATCATCATGATCGTCGTCGTCGTCGCCATCTTAGATGTCCACTTTGTCCGGTTTTCTTATTTATGGCACTTGTTTACAATGTGTCGATGAAGATGATGATGATGATCATCATCATTTTTCGGTCAATAAATATCAACATGGAACATTATCCCACACCACCACCACCACCCGTGTATCCATATTTGATGATAATAGTCTGAGAATGTTGGAGTGTTGGATTTCAGGAGTCCTGAATCAGGACACAACCTATGGTGGTGAGGGATAACCCTTGTGGGAAACAATCGAATTTCGGTTCCCGCCGAAATGTGTGTGTTCAAAAAAAGCCAACCAATGTGCGCATGCGCGATGATTTGTCTGCTGCTAGAAATAGAATTCGGAAGTGGGATTATTTGATTCGATATTATTATTCCTAAATTTTACGATCAATCAATCAATTGAATTAAACAGAATTAGGAAAAATATAATAATTATAATAATAATTTCTATAAAAAAAACATGTATGTCCGAATATAAAATCACATCAGCGAATATTGTTGGATGTTGGGTATTCGAAAAAAATATTCGAATTTGATTCCGTTGTTTGTGGATGGATTATAGGGGGCCCTCGCTTTCCGGCCGCCCGTCATCATGGACGTACGACAATTTTTTTTCGAATTTCGCCCGTTGGCTCGCGCCCCGCTCAAGGCCATTTATCGGGGATTCCGAAATATTGTAGATATAGCCAAGACATGACGCGACGGGACATGTAGACACCGAAGATTGGTGCGATTATTAAGAAAATCACCGGCAAAACGGTATGCCTCCACTGTGAATAATATGTTTGCTGATGATGGATTTGCACCATTTGCAAATCACCGGTACGTTTCACTCGTTGCATTACCGTTTGTCGATCAACTTTTTTCAGATTCCAAGCCAATCCCAACCAAGCACAGCAATCTATGAACCATGTGGTAAAGTTCAGTGTGTGCGTCCAAGACATTTCCGAAGCAGAATAATCATAAGGGAATACATGATGATAATTATGGTATCCTTCGCCCAATGACAACATTTCCACCAATGGGCTTTCAACCGGATTGATGCCGGTATCATAGGGGCGTTTTCCGTACAGGTGAGCCGCACTATTCACCAACCAGGTTGCATGCTATGGGGAAAACAAAAGGGGAAAAAATTGAAATTCGAAGCATTTTTTTAGTGCTGGACGAAACTCACCAAACTGAAGGTATATCTGGCTAGTGTCAGAAAGAAACTGGAACATAAATCTTCACCAAGCCAATGATAAGTGATCAATGTTGGAACAACGAACGTCAACAGCACAGTCATTGGTTTGTAGAATTTTCGCTGAAATCTGACCACCGGATCTTGTTCCAGATCGACCATGGACACTGTTCTACCTTTAAGCCTTACTTCGGGATGTTTGCGACAAAGTAGCCAACCAACATGAGCGAAAAAGAATCCACGATTGGAATTATGAGGATCGGCATCGGTTTCCGAGAATTTATGATGTACACGGTGATCTCTGCTCCATTCCCAGATATCATTCTGTAGGCTGGCCGAATTGAGAATCATCAAGACCACTCTCAACAGCAACGATGCTTCATAACATCGATGCGCCCACAAACGATGGGCACCGCAAGTAATACCTAGACCTAATATGAAAACTGATGCATGAAGAAATAACAATGTTGAATATTTGGCATGAAACCAATATAGATAGACGCCATAGGCTGCTGATAGGTGAAGAATCGACATCAAAAACACGTTACGCCATACAATCTCCATTCTGTAAGGAGGTGTTTTTTCCGGTAATGTTGTCGTTGATGATGATGATGATGATAATGATAATGATGATATGTTGCTGTTGTTGTTGTTGGTTTCCATTTCTGTTTCAGATGGAACATTCGAGGCTGATGATGATGATGATGATTCTGGCAAAACATGTCTTCGACCAACACCGTTATGTTTTTCATTGGGCACCATTATTCTCTTTCTCTCTTACAATGCAAACTTAAGCTCGGGTCACGAAAATATCAATCACACAGATGCTGGTCTTGGTGTTGGTCGACGATCGAGGAACAAAAGTCTAGAAACGCGGCTTTTTCCGAAACAGTTCTTGGAAGATAATGATTGTTTTATACTACCAGGAGATGGTTTTTCAATCATTACTTTCCATCTCGAATTGAAATGATGATGGTGATGATGGATATCATCAAAAAGGTAGAAGAAATATAGTCACGTTTCGTGGTAAATGTGGGCGTTATTTTGTCTTAAGACCAACAACCAAAAAAAAAAACGATGAGGAAAATCGGTTTAAATCATCAAGACGTACAACGATGCGTCACTAAATAAAAAATGGACACACAAATCGAACCGAACCGAAGCGACAAAATAATAAATAAAGCTTCGAAAAGGGGCTACCGCGAGAGAGGGGCATCGGACCACTCCTTTTCGAATATTATAATTTACGTTCGTATGTGCGAATGTGCCGTGCCGTGTATTGCCCAAAAGCTTCTAAAAGAATCACCGAACCAACTTGGCCATATTGATGAGCTGGGCTTTTTGTTTTGTTTGTTTGTACTGGACAAAATTATTGCAATCGATCAAAATTTGTTTGAATTATCGCTTTTAGGTTCAACCTTAAAGGTTGCCAAAGCAAACACCACCACCACTAGCAAGATGTTTGGATTTTCCGTGAATCAATCTTCAATCTTTCCGATGTGTAAACCGACGATGTTGAAACGAACGAACGAACGAACAAACAAAATCTAAATCAAAATCGAAAATTGAGGAAAACTGTCGGCCAAGTCCAAGGTTGGCTTGGGTGAGTAGAGAAACAGAGTCCATTGTGTATTATGTAATAACCACAATGAAAAATGCGGTACACGCGCACGCGTACCGGAATCTCATCCCGGAAAAAAAATCCCGAGATCCAGGAATTTTACTCAAAATTTTCGGGGAAATTTTGAAAATGCTTTTGTTTTTTTTATTGACACAATTTTTGTATAAACACAAAAAAAATCTATTTCGAAGGTTGATCCACTCCACCATCTTGATGTTGTTCAACATCATCAATAAAAACGGCGGCCAACAATGCTGCACCGATGCTGCTACCGTTGGGTGCCCAAAAAACCTTGGTCTTTCGGTTAGGAATTAATTGTTGTAGATATGCATTTATCAAACGTTCCATTTTGGGATGTTTACCAAACAATGAACCATCGCAGCTTATTTTCACCACATCGTATCGTTCTTCAATGTCCATCCGGTCCATGAATCCGGCCAAAGCTATGGCGCAAAATATGGCGCTTCGTATGACGATCACTTGACAAACATAGGCCACAATCAACAAATCACTTTGGTCCACATCTTTCGATTCGTAGCCCAAACATTCCACTAATAATGAATCAATTTCTGAATAAGATTTACATTCCAGGATATTTTTCTCGATCAATGACATTTGAGGCGTTGTGATTATGTATGGTTTGACGATTTTCGGAGTGAATTTTCCTTTCAACAATAATCGATTTCTAACCAAATCCAACAAGGCCAAACGAAACAGCTCACCAAGAAAAGCTCCTCCGACCAATTTTTCATAACTAAAAGTAGAAATATGAGCCAAGCGAATCAGACAGTTAGGAATTGTTGCCCATGCTCCGGTTTGGAAAACTTACGTGTAACTGTTTGGCATCAATGACATTGCATCCAATTCAAAATCATAACGAGATTTAGCGAAATCCATTTGATGATAATCACCGTATAGTACACATTCAGTATTCACAACGAATTCTTTTGGTTCCTCGGAAGTTTTGAAAACTTCGGCAGCATTCACAATACGTTTATCTTGGTATACATTTTGAATGTAAGCAACATTACTACCGGAACCCAATATAAGACCGGCACATGTTTCCGGTTGAAGATATTTTCCATAAACCAATGTTGTGGTAGAATCATTTGCCAAGGCAATCAATTTGACCGGCAATTTTAATGCATCAATTGAATTTTGTAACAATTCCAGGGGACATTTTCCCAGGGCATCTGGTAGATTGGTGGCTATGCCAAATTGCAGACATTTACCACGATTGATGGCCAATTGATCGAAACCGAATGAGAATGTGAAACCCATTGGCAATGGTTTTGTTTGATAAGTTTCTTCGGGAATATTTTTCTCGATAAATTTTTTGATTGAATCAGCAAGGAAATCAAAAAATACTTTGCTCCCACTTTGTCGAAATTCGGCGGGAACATCATAATACTCCGTAACCAATTCTGGTTCAGTTTTTCCATCTGAATCACCACCAACCGCATTATCGTTGCCGATTTTTAAGCTCACTATACGAAGATTGGTGCCACCAATATCGAGGCCCAGAAATACACCTCGTTCCTTGCCGGTGGGAAATTTGTGCACATAAGTGTTGAACATTGGAAATGAGGCCTTTAAATCTTGTTTGCATGTTTCCGGTTGCAGACCAGAATGAGCTTCTTTGCGAATATCCTCGACCAATCTATTGATTTTCTGTTTGGACAGTAAAAACTCGCCAACCAATTCGAGAATCTGGGCCAAATCAAAAAAAGTGTTCGAATTTCACAATCGAATACAAACATATCAAAAAACATTGTTTACCTTTGATTTTCGGTTCGAGTCTTCAATCTCAAGCCTTGGATGAAAATATGGATCATCTTGAAAGTAGAATTCTTCCGAAACTTTTTTATTCTCGCCTGGCATTTTTTTTTTCGCTTGCTCGAAGTTCGCTTAATTTTCAAGGGTGCACAAATGATCTTGGCTTGTTGTTAGGCATCAGTGGGTGTTGTGGGAAAATACAGGGAATGGATGCCGCTATTATCATCGCTTGGAAACAAGAACAAATCATCAGGCAAAGATAAGATTTATGAGGAAATCGGGTGATAAAACGAACACGCCATTAATGCCGTTGATTTTCATCAAATCAAATTTAAATACGATCTGTTATAAAAGAAACCAAAAATTGATTGATGTTAATTTAAATGATAATAACATTAAAAATTGGCTACCTTTTTGGTGGTTGGTTCATCCTTCTGAATGAACCAAATTGAACCGATCTGTTGGTCGTTGTTTCACAATTGTTTTTTGTTTTGGATACGAAACGTGCGCTTGCAAACGCCGATTTGATTGCCACACACGCACACATTGTGCATGCACAACACAACATTTCACCATTCCATTTTTGTGTCAGAACAAATGGATGACGTGTAACGTTCTCTATGCGTGGCTCATGCCGCGCTGTATATAAACCCCTGTTTTTCTGTAAATAAACTTCACTTGCTATTCCAACATTT
>JAOZJS010000892.1:0-17858 GCA_025882695.1 Amerodectes protonotaria
AATGGAACTGCGCGATCTCGGTGTCGAGCGAGCCCGCCCCCATCGCTTCGATACGCTTGGCGGTGGCGATCGACTTGTTCCAGTCCTTCTCGATCTCGTAGATCGTCAGCAGCGCGCGCTGCGCGCCAAGCGCGTAGTCGCCGTCGGCGAGCTTGTGGAACGCCTCTTCCGCGCGATCGAGCAGCCCTGCCTTCAGGAAGTCCTGACCGAGCTCGTACAGCGCGTGATCGCGCTCGTTGACCGGCAAATCGGTGCGGCTCAGCAGGTTCTGATGCACACGGATCGCACGGTCCGTCTCGCCGCGACGGCGAAACAGGTTGCCGAGCGCGAAGTGCAGTTCGACCGTTTCGGGGTCGAGCTTGGCGACCTCGATAAAGGCGTCGATCGCCTTGTCCGGCTGCTCGTTCAGCAGAAAATTCAGGCCGCGGAAATACGAGCGCGGCAGGTTCGCGCTCTCCGACAGGAGATTCTTCAGGTCATAGCGTGATGTCGCCCAACCGAACGCGAAAGCGACCGGAATCGCGAGCAACCACCAGAAATCCAGATCCATGCGAAATATCGAAGCGGAAACGAAAACCGCGCGGCAGTGGCGCGGCTCCCAAAGTCTTTCAAATGACCGGCGGCATCGGCGGTTGGTCGATGACGGCCGGGGTTTCGCGCGCCGTGCGCAGATCGCGCTTCAGGCGCCCGTTCTCGAGCCGCATGCGAAAGATCGCAGGCAACGCGGACAACAATCCGGCAATCAGTCCGACGCCGAAAAATGCGAGGCCGATCAGGATCAGCGGCGCTTGCCAGCTGTACCCGGCCACGAAATTCAGCGTCGCGGTTTGCGTATTGGCCAATGCCAGCACCAGCAGCAGCACGAACACCAATACACGGATCAGCCAGACGATGAATTTCATGAAGCCCCCTCTTTGAATGCGGTTACACCGTGGCGCGCGATGCCATTTCGCCACGCCAAATCGACCCGTATTGTAAAGGATGCGTTTGTGCATCACCGCATCCGATATTGCACGTCCGCTCGGGACGCCTCCGATCCGCCAGAAAAACTGGTCGGATCTCGCGGATCGCGTGACGTCGGCCCGGATACGTCAGACCCTGTCGCGTCGCATCGAGCCGCGTCAGGCCGGGCCGCATCAGATATGCCGTCGCAGGCCGCGCACGCGACAGGCGCGCCCAGAAAAAAAGCGCCCACGAGGGGCGCTTTTCTTCAGCCTGTGCCGGATGGGTTCCAGGCATGCCGCACGACGCTTACTGATCGCCGTCCGGTTCGTCAGCCTTCAACGGTTCGCCGGCCCGGCCATCCACGCGTTCACGCAATTCCTTGCCGGGCTTGAAGTGCGGCACGAACTTCTCGGGCACCTGCACCTTTTCCCCCGACTTCGGGTTGCGTCCGACGCGCGCCGGACGACGGTTGAGACCGAAGCTGCCGAAACCCCGAATTTCAATGCGATGCCCTTTGGACAGTGCATCGGACATCGCATCAAGCATCGTTTTCACCGCGAAATCCGCATCCTTGAGGACAAGTTGCGGAAATCGCGATGCCAGCTGCGCGACCAACTCGGATTTGGTCATACTTCAGCAGACCTCGTAAGGCTTACTGGTTCTGGCCGTCGAGCTTGGCCTTCAGCAGTGCGCCGAGGTTGGTCGTACCGGTCGCGGCAGCGCTGGAGTCCGATTGCAGGCCGCGGATCGCTTCCTGCTGTTCGGCCGAATCCTTCGCCTTGATCGACAGGTTGATGCCGCGCGACTTGCGATCGATGTTGATCACCATCGCGTTGACCTTGTCGCCTTCCTTCAGCACGTTGCGCGCATCTTCGACGCGATCCTGCGAGATTTCCGAAGCACGCAGGTAGCCTTCGATGTCGCCCGTCAGCGCAATGACAGCACCCTTCGCGTCGACCGACTTCACGACGCCGTCGACGATCGAACCCTTGTCGTTCATCGCGACGTAGTTGCTGAACGGATCGCCTTCGAGCTGCTTGATGCCCAGCGAGATGCGTTCCTTGTCGACGTCGATGCCAAGCACGATTGCCTCGACTTCGTCGCCCTTCTTGTACTTGCGAACCGCTTCTTCGCCCGCTTCGCTCCACGACAGATCCGACAGGTGGACCAGGCCGTCGATGCCGCCCGGCAGACCGATGAACACGCCGAAGTCGGTGATCGACTTGATTGCGCCCGTGATCTTGTCGCCCTTCTTGAAGTTGCGGCTGAAGTCATCCCACGGATTCGGCTTGCACTGCTTCATGCCGAGGCTGATACGACGACGGTCTTCGTCGATCTCGAGAACCATGACTTCGACTTCGTCGCCCAGCTGGACAACCTTCGACGGAGCGACGTTCTTGTTCGTCCAGTCCATTTCCGACACGTGGACGAGGCCTTCGATGCCCGATTCCACTTCGACGAATGCGCCGTAGTCGGTGATGTTCGTGACCTTGCCGAACAGGCGCGTGCCCGACGGGTAGCGGCGCGAGATGCCTTCCCACGGATCGTCGCCCAGTTGCTTGATGCCCAGCGAGACGCGGTTCTTCTCTTGGTCGAACTTGAGGATCTTCGCGGTGACTTCCTGGCCAACCGACAGGACTTCGCTCGGGTGACGCACGCGGCGCCATGCGATGTCGGTGATGTGCAGCAGGCCGTCGATGCCGCCGAGGTCCACGAACGCGCCGTAGTCGGTGATGTTCTTGACCACGCCGTTGACGATCGCGCCTTCCTTCAGCGTTTCGAGCAGCTTCGCGCGCTCTTCGCCCTGGGTCGCTTCGATCACTGCGCGGCGCGACAGCACGACGTTGTTACGCTTGCGGTCGAGCTTGATGACGCGGAATTCGAGGGTCTTGCCTTCGTACGGGGTCGTGTCCTTGACCGGACGCGTGTCGACGAGCGAACCCGGCAGGAACGCGCGGATGCCGTTGACCATGACGGTCAGGCCGCCCTTGACCTTGCCCGTGATCGTGCCGGTCACGAGTTCGTTGTTGTCGAGCGCCTTTTCGAGCGACAGCCACGAAGCAAGGCGCTTGGCCTTGTCGCGCGACAGGATCGTGTCGCCGTAGCCGTTTTCGAGCGCGTCGATCGCGACCGAAACGAAATCGCCCGCCTGCACCTCGACCTCGCCTGCGTCGTTCAGGAACTCTTCGAGCGGGATGTAGGCTTCGGACTTCAGGCCCGCGTTGACGACCACGAAGTTGTGGTCGACACGCACGACTTCGGCGGAAATCACTTCGCCGGCGCGCATGTCTTGGCGGGTCAGCGACTCTTCGAACAGAGCCGCGAAAGATTCGGTATTCGGGGTGGAGGTTTGCAGATCGGACATATTGATCACTGATTGCGTGGGTGCGCGCGGCTTGCGGTCACGATGACGACAAAGAAGGCGTACGTCCACACGGGGTTAAGGGTTTTACACATGCTTCGCACGGTTTGCGAAGCGCCAGCTACTTACTGCGACAACAACTTACGACACGACTATTTCGCCGAGCCGGGTTTCCCGGCCGCCGGAGCCGCCTCTCGATACCAGACCAGCACCTGTTCGACCGCTTGTTCGATCGACAGGCTCGAGGTATCGAGCATGCGGGCATCGGCCGCGGGCTTGAGCGGCGCGGCCGCGCGACTGCTGTCGCGTGCGTCGCGCTCACGCAAATCCCGGAGCAAGTCATCCATATTAGCAGAAAAACCTTTTTGCATCAATTGCTTATACCGGCGCGCCGCACGTGCCTCGGCGCTCGCCGTCAGAAACACCTTGAGACCCGCGTCCGGGAAAATCACGGTGCCCATGTCGCGGCCGTCGGCAACGAGGCCCGGCGCCTTGCGGAACGCGCGCTGGCGCGCCACGAGCGCGGTGCGTACGGACGCGTGCACGGCGATCGCCGACGCACGGTTGCCGACCGCCTCGGCACGGATCTCGGCCGATACGTCGATACCGTCGAGTTGAGCGACACCCTCGCGGAACGTGATGTGCAGGCTCTCGACGAGCGCCGCGAGCGACGCTTCGTCGTCGGCCGCCACCTCGTAGCGCAGGCTCGCCAGCGCGGCCAGCCGGTATAGCGCCCCGCTGTCGAGCAGATGGAAGCCCAGGTGCGCGGCGACGAGCGCCGCCACGGTGCCCTTGCCGGATGCGGTCGGGCCGTCGATCGCGATCAGCGGGACGGGATGAAAGGGTCGGTTCGATTTCATGGCGCCGATCCCGCTCAAGCCTGCGCGAGCGCCAGGAAGCGCTCGAAGTAATCGGGGAACGTCTTGCCCACGCAGCGCGGCTCGTTGATGCGCACGGGCACGGCCAGGCTCGCGAGCGAGAAGCACATCGCCATGCGGTGGTCGTCGTAGGTATCGATCGCCGCATGCGTCTTGAGCTTGCGCGGCGGGTGCACCGTGATGAAATCGGGGCCGGCCTCGACCTTCGCGCCGAGCTTGCGCAGTTCGGCGGCCATCGCCGCGATGCGGTCGGTTTCCTTGACGCGCCAGCTGCCGATGTTGCGCAGCGTGGTCGGGCCGTCCGCGAACAGCGCGGCCACCGCCAGCGTCATCGCGGCGTCGGGAATCAGGTTGCAGTCCATGTCGAGCGGCACGAGCTTGCCGCTGTCGGTGCCGATGCCGCGCACCTCGATCCAGTCGTCGCCCATCGTGACGTTCGCGCCCATCTCCATCATCGCGCCCGCGAAGCTCACATCGCCCTGGATGCTCTCGCGGCCCACGCCTTCGATGCGCACCGGGCCGCCGCCGAGCGCGCCGAGCGCGAGGAAGTACGAGGCCGACGAAGCATCGCCCTCGACCGCCATCGTGCCCGGCGAGCGGTAGCGCTTGCCGGCCGGGATGACGAAACGCTGCCAGCCCTCGCGCTCGATCTCGATGCCGAAGCGCGCCATCAGCGCCATCGTGATCAAGATGTACGGCTTCGAAATCAGTTCGCCCTCGACCTCGACCACGATCTCGCCGTTCTTCGCCTTGACGAGCGGCAGCATCATCAGGAGCGCGGTCAGGAACTGGCTCGATACGTCGCCGCGCACCTTGATCGGCGCGTCGGCCTCGATCGTGGCCGGGCGGATGCGCAGCGGCGGATAGCCTTCGTTCTCTTCGTAGTCGATGCGCGCGCCGATCTGGCGCAGCCCGTCGACGAGATCGCCGATCGGACGCTCGTGCATGCGCGGCACGCCGTGAATCCGGTAGTCGCCGCCGTTGACGGCCAGCACGGCGGTCAACGGGCGCACCGCGGTGCCCGCGTTGCCGAGAAACAGGTCCGCCTTGCGCGCCGTAAACGCGCCGCGCGTGCCCGTGACCACGCACGTGGCCGCCTCGAGATCGTGCGTGAACTTGACGCCGAGCTTGTCGAGCGCGTCGAGCATCACGCGCGTGTCGTCGGAATCGAGCAGATTGGTGATCGTGGTTTCGCCTTCGGCGAGCGCGGCGAGCAGCAGCACGCGGTTCGAAATGCTTTTCGAGCCGGGCAACTGCACCGTGCCGGACGCATGCGAGAACGGGCCGAGATCGAGATGTTCCATGAGTATTGAATCCAGATTATTTTTCAGGCGCCAACGGCACGATGCCGCCGCGCTCGCGCCAGGCCGAGCGTGCCGCGCGCGAACGCGCGAACACGGCCTCGAGCGCGGCGCCGTCGCCGGCCTCGATGGCCGTGCGCAATTGCGCGAGCACGTCGGTATAGGAATCGAGTTCGGCCAGCAGCGCGCTGCGGTTCGCGACGCAGATGTCGCGCCACATCTCAGGGCTCGAAGCCGCGATCCGCGTGAAATCGCGGAAGCCGCCGGCCGCGAACGACAGTTTCAGGTCGGCGTCGGCGCCGCTCAGAATCTGTTCGACGAGCGCGAACGACAACACGTGCGGCAAGTGGCTGACCGAGGCCAGCACGCGGTCGTGCTGTTCGGTATCCATCTCGCTGACCACGGCGCCCGCGGCGCGCCACATCGCGGCGACGCGCGCGACGGCCTCCGCGGTGTTCTCCGGCAGCGGGCACAGCACCACATGGCGCCCCACGTACAGTTCGGGCAACGCAGCCTCTACCCCACTCGACTCGCGGCCCGCGATCGGATGGCCGGGCACGAACTGGCCGATGCGCGCGCCGAGCGCCGCGCGCGCGGCCTCGGCCACGTCGGATTTGGTACTACCCGCATCCGTCACGAGCGTATGCGTATCGAGCAGCGGCGCGAGACGCGCAAGCATCGGGCCAGTCTGCGCGACGGGCACCGCGAGCAGCACGAAATCGGCGCCGGCCAGCGCCGTGCGCAAACCGGCTTCGTCGTCGAGCGTCACGCCCCCGTCGATCGCGCCGAGCGCCACCGCGCGTTCGAGCGCCGCGGCCGAGCGGCCCACGCCGACCACCTCGCGGCGGCCGCCCACGCTTCCGCGCTCGCGCAACGCGCGCGCGAGCGAGCCGCCGATCAGGCCGACGCCGCAAATCACTAATTTATCGAACGCAAACTCAGACACGAAACACTCGGCTTAAACGAATGGCAATGAAGGCAAGAGCGTGCGCAACGGACAGCGGCTCAAGCGGGCGGCACGGCATCAGCGCGCGCGCGGATACGAGCCGAGGATCTTGAGCAGCGCGGCCTTTTGCTCGAGCTCGGCCAGCACGGCCGCGACCGGCGCATCGCCGCGATGCCCTTCGATGTCGATGTAGAAGTAGTACTCCCAGGTCCCGGCGCGCGCGGGGCGCGACTCGAAACGCGTCATCGACACGCCGTGGCGCGCGAGCGGTTCGAGCAGCTTGAACACAGCGCCCGGCTCGTTCTTGACCGATACCACGAGCGAGGTCTTGTCGTACCCGCTCGCGCCAGTTTGATCCTTGCCGACCACGACGAAGCGCGTGCGGTTGTGCGGATCGTCCTGGATCAGCGAATAGGCGATCTGCAGGCCCCATTGAATCGCGGCGCGCTCGCTCGCGATCGCCGCGATGCTCGGATCTTCCGCCGCGAGACGCGCGGCCTCGGCATTGCTCTGCACGGCCTGGCGTTCGAGCTGCGGCGCGTGCGCGGCGAGCCACTGCTGGCACTGCGCGAGCGCCTGCGCGTGCGCGCACACGCGCGTGACGCCGTCGAGCGTACCGCTTTGCGTGAGCAGGTTGTGATGGATCGGCAGCGACAGCTCGCCGCCGATCTGCAGTCGCATGTCACGCAGCAGATCGAGCGTGCGCGACACCGCGCCCTCCGACGAGTTCTCGATCGGCACGATGCCGAACGTAGCCGCGCCGGCCTCGACGCAGCGGAACACCTCGTCGATCGACGGGCACGGCAGCCCCTCGACGCTGTGCCCGAAGTAATCGAACATCGCCTGTTCGCTATAGGTGCCCGACGGCCCCAGATAAGCGACGTGCTGAACGGCTTCGAGCGCGCGGCTCGCGGCCATGATCTCGCGCCATATCGAATCGATGTGCTGATCGGCGAGCGGCCCAGCGCTCAAGCCCTGCAGCCGTGCGATCACCTGCTGTTCGCGCTCGGGGCGGAACACGGGCGCGTTGAAATGCTTCTTGACTTCCCCGACCTCGAGCGCCACCGCCGCGCGCTGATTGAGCAACTCGATCAGTTGCGCGTCGATCGCGTCGATGCGAGCCCGCAAAGGTTTGAGGCGGGTATTGAGTTCGTCGTCCATGCGTCCTGACTTGCTGAAGATTGGCTGCCGCCGGGGCTAGCCGCTATGGCGCTGCTGCCCGCCGCTACGACCTGCCGCCACGGCGCGCCGTCACGCTTGCTGCCGCTCGAAATCCGTCATGTAATCGACGAGCGCCTGCACGCCCTCGAGCGGCACCGCGTTGTAGATCGAAGCTCGCATGCCGCCGACGGACTTGTGGCCCTTCAACTGCACGAGCCCGCGCGCCTTCGCGCCGGCCAGGAAATCTTCGTTGCGCGTTTCGTCGGCAAGAAAGAATGGCACGTTCATGCGCGAGCGCGCCGAACGTTCGACCTTGTTCGTATAGAAGCCGCTCGCGTCGATCGTGTCGTAGAGCAGCTTCGCCTTTTCGATGTTGCGGGCCTCGATCGCGGGCAAGCCGCCCTGCGCCTTGAGCCACTTGAACACGAGCCCCGCGATGTAGATCGCGTAGGTGGGCGGCGTGTTGTACAGCGAATTGTTGGCCGCGACCGTGCGCCACTCGAATGCCGAGGGGCAGATGGGCAGCGCGCGTTCGAGCAGATCCTCGCGCGCGATCACTACGGTCACGCCGGCCATGCCGATGTTCTTCTGCGCGCCGCCGAACAGCACGCCGTACTTGGCGATGTCGAACGGACGCGACAGGATATGCGACGACACGTCCGCGACGAGCGGGATCTCGCCGAGATCGGGGATCTCGAACGTCTCGACGCCGTCGATGGTCTCGTTCGTGCACAGATGCACGTAGGCCGGATCGTCGGACAACTGCCACTCCGAACGCGCCGGCGCGCGCGTGAAGCCCGCGGCGGTCCGGCCGCTCGCGGCCAGATGCGGCGTGCCGTACTTGGCCGCCTCCTTGAACGACTTCTGCGACCACGCACCCGTGATCACGAAATCGGCGGTCTTGCGCGTGCCGAGCAGGTTCATCGGCACGATCGCGTTCTCGGCGAGCCCGCCGCCCTGCAGGAACAGGATGCGGTAGTTGTCCGGCACGGCCAGCAACTCGCGCAGATCGGCGAGCGCGGCCTCGTGGATCGACATGTACTCGCGGCCGCGATGGCTCATCTCCATCACGCTCATGCCGCTGCCGTGCCAATCGAGCATTTCGTCGGCGGCCTGGCTCAGCACTTCCTCGGGCAATGCCGCCGGACCGGCGGAGAAATTAAACACGCGCATGAAAGATCTCTTAAAGAGCGCGGCCGGCGCGGCACACCGCAGACCGCCGAGGCACCGCGCAAAAACAAATGACCGCTTGCGCTCGCGCGCAAACGGTCATTATCGCACTGTCGCCGCCTGTCGCCAAACGCCGGGGCCGATGGCCCCCGACGCTCGCGGCGCGCGGCGTGCCGAAGGCTTACGGCTTGACCGAAGCGACTTCCTTGTCGGCTTGGTCGCGCGTGGCCTTGATCGCTTGCGGCATGTACTTCTGCATCAGACCGTTGACCACGTCGCGGCCCACTTGGTCCTGAACCTGGATGAACTTGCGACCCGTCGGGCTCTTGTAGAACGACGTCAGATCACGGATTTCCTGGGTGCTGTAGTACTTGCCGTACGCTTCGTACTGAGCCTTCATCGCGTCCGACTGGAATTGCTGGGTCGCGAAGACCTTACCCGCGTTGTCGACCAGCTTCGGCACGGCGTTTTGCTGCAGCGACGGCACGGCCGCTTGCTTCTGCGCGTCCGACAGCGTCTTGTTTTCCGAGAGCGCGTCCGACAGGATCGCCGGCACGAGTTGCTTCGATTGCATTTGAGCGCTGTTGGCGATCGCGCCGACCAGCTTGGTTGCAT
The DNA here is from genome assembly GCA_025882695.1 of Amerodectes protonotaria. Classification (NCBI taxonomy): domain Eukaryota; kingdom Metazoa; phylum Arthropoda; class Arachnida; order Sarcoptiformes; family Proctophyllodidae; genus Amerodectes; species Amerodectes protonotaria. Next base: position 9,379 of record JAOZJS010000892.1, read on the forward strand.
CGATCGTGTCGAGCAGGTCCTTGATGGCGGCGCGCTTGTCGGCGTCGATCGGCGCCGCGGCGGTGGTCGCAGCGGCCGGCGCTTGATTCGACAACGCTTGAGCCATCGCGAAGGTCGGCACCATTGCCGCCAGCAGAACCAGTTGCTTGAATTGCTTTTGCATCGTCACACCCTCTTTGAAATATGCAAAGTTAGTTTTGATGTACCGCATATCGACATGCCGCGCCGCTACCGCCCGCGCGGCACCTCCCTCGGTTTAACCGAACCTGCCTCAAACCGCGCCGTCATCCTCCTGGGAGTCGGCGTCGGCAACCGCATCGGTTTCCGTATCGGCCGCCGCGTCCGCTTCAGCGTCGGCGTCGGTCTCGGCGATCTGCTGCAGGCCGGAGAGCTTGGTGCCCTCATCAAGGCTGATGAGTGTAACACCTTGCGTGGCCCGGCCCATTTCGCGAATCTCGGCCACGCGCGTGCGGATCAGCACGCCCGAGGTCGTGATCAGCATGATCTGGTCGTCCGTATCGACGAGCGTGGCGGCCACGACGCGGCCGTTGCGCTCCGAGGTCTGGATCGCGATCATGCCCTTCGTGCCGCGCCCGTGACGCGTGTACTCGACGATCGGCGTGCGCTTGCCGAAACCGTTCTCGGTCGCGGTCAGCACCGACTGGCCCTCGTTGCCGGCCACCAGCATGGCGATCACCTGCTGGCCCTCCTCGAGCTGCATGCCGCGCACGCCGCGCGCCTCGCGGCCCATCGGACGCACGTCGTTCTCGTCGAAGCGCACGGCCTTGCCCGCGTCGGAGAACAACATCACGTCGTGTTCGCCGTCGGTAATCGACGCGCCGATCAGGAAATCGCCCTCGTCGAGGCCGACCGCGATGATGCCGCGCTTCATCGGACGGCTGAACGCCTCGAGCGGTGTCTTCTTGACGGTGCCGAGCGAGGTGCCGAGGAACACGTACTTGTCGGCCGAGAACTCCTTGACCGGCAGCACCACGTTGATCTTCTCGCCTTCCTGCAGCGGGAACATGTTGACGATCGGACGGCCGCGCGAGTTGCGCGAACCCTGCGGCACTTCATAGACCTTGAGCCAATACACGCGGCCGCGGTTCGAGAAGCACAGGATGAAATCGTGCGTGTTCGCGACGAACAGCGTCTCGATCCAGTCGTCGTCCTTCATCTGCGTGGCCTGCTTGCCGCGGCCGCCGCGCTTTTGCGCGCGATATTCGGACAGCGGCTGCGACTTCACGTAACCCGAATGCGACATCGTCACGACCATGTCCTGCGGCGTGATCAAGTCCTCGGTCTGCAGTTCGGTCGCGTTCAGCTCGATCTTCGAGCGGCGCGCGTCGCCGAATTCGCTCTTGAGCGCGGCGAGATCGTCGCGGATCATCGCCGTGATGCGTTCGGGGCGCGCAAGGATGTCGAGCAGATCGGCGATCTGCGCCATCACATCGCGGTACTCGCCGATGATCTTGTCCTGCTCGAGGCCCGTCAGGCGCTGCAGGCGCATCTGCAGAATTTCCTGCGCCTGCGTGTCCGACAGCTTGTAGAGGCCGTCGGGCTGCATGCCGAACGCCGGGGTCAGGCTCTCGGGACGGAACGCGCCCCGGCCGCCCGCCGATGCGTTGTCGGTCTCGGCACGCGTGAGCATCTCGCGCACGAGCGACGAATCCCACGCGCGCGCCATCAGTTCCTGCTTGGCGATCGGCGGCGTCGGCGCCGCGCGGATCAGTTCGATGAATTCGTCGATGTTGGCCAGCGCGACGGCCAGGCCCTCGAGCACGTGGCCGCGTTCCCGCGCCTTGCGCAGTTCATAGACGGTGCGCCGCGTCAGCACCTCGCGCCGGTGCGACAGGAAGCACTGCAGGATTTCCTTGAGGTTCAGCAGCTTCGGCTGGTTATCGACCAGCGCGACGAGGTTCATGCCGAACGTGTCTTGCAGCTGCGTGGTCTTGTACAGATTGTTCAGGACCACTTCGGGCACTTCGCCGCGCTTGAGTTCGATCACGACGCGCATGCCGCTCTTGTCGGACTCGTCGCGGATGTCGGAGATGCCCTCGAGCTTCTTCTCGTTGACGAGTTCGGCGATGCGTTCGAGCAGCGAGCGCTTGTTGACCTGATACGGCAGCTCATCGACGATGATCGCCATGCGCTGGCCGCGGTCGATCTCCTCGAAGTGGGTTGCCGCGCGCATGATCACGCGGCCGCGGCCGGTGCGGTAGCCGTCGCGCACGCCCGCCACGCCATAGATGATGCCGGCCGTCGGGAAATCCGGGCCGGGCACGATCTCGATCAGCTCGTCGATGGTCGCTTCGGGGCAGTTCAGCAGATGCGTGCAAGCGTCGACGATTTCGCCGAGGTTGTGCGGCGGCACGTTGGTCGCCATGCCGACCGCGATGCCCGACGAACCGTTGATCAGCAGATTCGGAATGCGCGCGGGCAGAATCAGCGGCTGCATTTCGCTGCCGTCGTAGTTCGGCCCGAAGTCGACGGTTTCCTTGTCGATATCGACGAGCAGTTCCTGCCCGATCTTCGACATGCGGATTTCGGTATAACGCATCGCGGCGGCGTTGTCGCCGTCCACCGAACCGAAATTGCCCTGCCCGTCGACCAGCATGTAGCGCAACGAGAAATCCTGCGCCATACGGACGATCGTGTCGTACACCGAGGTGTCGCCGTGCGGGTGGTATTTACCGATCACGTCACCGACGATACGCGCCGATTTCTTGTACGGGCGATTCCAGTCGTTGTGGAGTTCATGCATCGCGAACAGTACGCGGCGGTGCACGGGCTTCAGGCCATCACGAACATCCGGGAGGGCGCGCCCGACGATCACGCTCATCGCGTAATCGAGATACGACTTGCGCATCTCCTCCTCTAGGGAGGTGGGCAGGGTCTCTTTGGCGAATTGATCCATGTATTCGTATCTTTTGCGGATGCGCACAAGGGAACCGTTGCGCGCATGCGCACCGTTATCCAGCGCGCATCATGCAATTCTAACATGCGCGCTCTAGCGCCCCTAACCGGACCCTACGCCCCTCTATATATAGAGGGGCAACGCATGGTGAACCGCACGCCGCCGGCCCGCTCTTTTCATTATCTATACGAATCGTAACGACGCGAGCACGCCGGCCGGTTTCCTCGTATGATTGAGCGCCCCGCGTTTCCGTGCGTCATGCGGTCTCGAATATGACAAAACGTCACATTCGTGCTTGACAATTACGAAAAACGTCTTTCACCCCATGTTGCACGAGAGCCACATTCGAAACGGCCGTGTTGGGGTGGGAAGTATTTTTTTTCGAGACACGGGAACTATATGGCAGAATGCCGAAGCACTGAGTGAAGTTAGACATTGCTCGAAGTCTAGTCAGGGTGTTGCGTCACGAATTTTGTATTGCACCAATGTTATACTTCGAGCAATGTATGACTTGTCATCGTCATCAGGCTCGCAGTAAACCTGCGGTAAACTCAATTCCGAGAGGAGAAATATGAATAAACTGTCCAAGCTCGCGTTCATTGCAGCTACCGCGGTGATGGCTGCATCCGCTTCGGCACAATCGGTGCCGGCTTCGCGTCAAGCAGTTGACGACAACTGGGTCAACGGCACGGGCGAATGGGTGTGGATGAACGGCACCAACGAACTGTGCTGGCGTGATGCGTTCTGGACGCCGGCCACCGCCAACGCAAAGTGCGATGGCGCGCTGGTCGCACAAGCTCCGGCACCGGCTCCGGTCGCACCGGCAGCTCCGGTCATCACGAGCCAGAAGATCACGTACCAAGCCGACGCCCTGTTCGATTTCGACAAGGCTACGCTGAAGCCGCTGGGCAAGCAAAAGCTGGACGACCTGGCATCGAAGATCCAGGGCATGAACCTCGAAGTCGTGGTTGCCACGGGCTACACGGACCGTATCGGTTCGGACGCTTACAACAACCGTCTGTCGCTGCGCCGCGCGCAAGCTGTGAAGGCTTACCTGGTCAGCAAGGGCATCGACTCGAGCCGCGTGTACACGGAAGGCAAGGGCAAGAAGAATCCGGTCACGACGGGCTGCAACCAGAAGAACCGCAAGGCTCTGATCTCGTGCCTGGCACCGGATCGCCGCGTGGAAGTCGAAGTGGTTGGCACGCAGCAAGTGCAAGTTCAGCCGCAACAGTAAGGACCAGCCGGCGCGCTACGGCGCGCCGCGGTTCCCAAAACCCCGCCTCGGCGGGGTTTTTTTATGGCGAGGCGCCCTGCCGCTGGCGGCTCGCACCTGGCGCTTATATACTCCAAGCCACCGATCAGTCGTCCGCTTATCTCCCCTACTTCCACGCACATGACCAACGCCGATCCGCACGAACTCCAGAAATTCAGCGATCTCGCCTACAAATGGTGGGATCCGGAAGCCGAATTCAAACCTTTGCATGAAATCAATCCCGTGCGTCTCGGCTGGATCGACGAGCATGCGAAGCTGGCCGGCAAGCGCGTGCTCGACGTCGGCTGCGGCGGCGGCATCCTGTCCGAATCGATGGCGAAGCTCGGCGCGAACGTCAAAGGCATCGACCTGTCCTCGCAGGCGCTCGGCGTGGCCGACCTGCACAGCCTCGAAAGCGGCGTCGCGGTCGCTTACGAAGAGATCGCCGTCGAAGCGCTCGCGGAGCGCGAACCCGGCAGCTACGACGTCGTGACCTGCATGGAGATGCTCGAACACGTGCCGTCGCCGGCATCGGTCGTGGCCGCGTGCGCGAAGCTCGTCAAACCGGGCGGCTGGGTGTTCTTCTCGACGCTGAACCGCAATCTGAAGGCGTATCTGTTCGCCGTGATCGGCGCCGAATACGTCGCGCAGCTGCTGCCCAAGGGCACGCACGACTACGAGCGCTTCATCAAGCCGTCCGAACTCGCGCGCTTCATCCGCGCGACGGATCTGAATCTCGAAGAGATGTCCGGCATCGTCTATCACCCGATCGGCCGCTATTTCGCGCTGTCGAACGATACCGACATCAACTACATGATCGCCTGCCGCCGCGCGGGCTGAGCCGTTTCGCCCATGAGCACTTCCACGCCCTACGTGACGGCGGCCCACGCCGCGCCGCGCCTCGACGCCTGCACCGCCGTGCTGTTCGATCTCGACGGCACGCTCGCCGACACCGCGCCCGATCTCGCGGCCGCCGTGATCAAGATGCAGGTCGCGCGCGGCCTAACGCCGACGCCATACGAAACGCTGCGTCCGGTCGCCTCGGCCGGCGCGCGCGGGCTGCTCGGCGCCGGCTTCGGCATCGCGCCGGGCGAGCCCGGTTACGACGCGTTGCGCGACGAATTCCTGGCCAACTACGCGGCGGATCTGTGCGTGCTCACGCGCCTGTTCCCCGGCATCGGCGCGCTGCTCGATGCGCTCGACGCACGCGGCGTACGCTGGGGCATCGTCACGAACAAGGCGATGCGCCTGACCGAGCCGCTCGTGGCGCAGCTCGGCTTAGCCGAGCGCGCGGCCTGCGTCGTGAGCGGCGATACCACGCCGCATCCGAAACCGCATCCCGCGCCGCTGCTGCACGCGGCACAGGCGCTCGGGCTCGCGCCCGCGCGCATCGTCTATGTCGGCGACGATCTGCGCGACATTCAGGCCGGCCGCGCGGCCGGCATGGCGACGATCGCGGCGGCCTACGGCTATTGCGGCGAGGGCGTCCCGCCCGCGGACTGGCAGGCGCAGCACCTGGCGGCCAGCACCGGCGAATTGCATGAAATGCTGGAGCGGCTTGCGCTATAATGGTCGATCGTTTTGGGGCCGACCTGGTTTCGACAGGGGTTGCGAAGCGGCTAGGGCATGTCGAGGACCCGTCACCTCGTTAATCAATGGGAAAAACGTAACTGCAAACGACGATACGTTCGCACTGGCAGCCTAAGGGCCGCCGTCCTCTGCCTAGTTCACTGACGGGCTAGTGTCGCAAGACCGGTAGCAATACCGACAGAGGTCATATACGTCAGTTAAGCCTTGGTGGCGTCGCGACGCCAGGGTCGAAAATCTAGCGAATCGCCGTAGTGCAGCGTGTTCGTCCGCGTCGCTGCGGTTAAATCAAACGACAGAACTAAACATGTAGAACTGGTCGTGGAGCGCTTCTGGACGCGGGTTCGATTCCCGCCGCCTCCACCAATACCTCTTCCGCGATATTCCGAGGAAGTTCAAAAACCCGCGATAGCGCAACGCTTCGCGGGTTTTTTCATTCCCGAATGATCCGGGTGTGTCCGTGGACAGCCTGAGTACTTCGGCGGTATTTCCAGCAGCACATGCCACCAACCGCCACGCTGCTTAGAGACCGTGGTACAGCGCCTTCATTTCCTTGGCGGTCGCCGGGCGCACGCCAGCCGTGCGCAAACCGGCAGCCGATCCGCCTTGCGCTTGCGCACCGTAGCCGCTGTTATCGACACCTTGGGCCTGAGCCGTCTGATCTTTCTGCGCGGCAACACGATTCGTCACGCTCTGGATCGAATCGGGGTAATGCGGATCTTGGCCGCGCGCCGGCTTGTAGCCTGCCTGTTCGAGTTGAACCAGCTCGGCTCGCACCTGGGCACGGGTGACCGGCGCGTTCGACTGGGCGAACGAGACAACCGGGGCAGCGAGCGCAGCAGCAACCATGGCGACTTGAACGAGCGATTTCATGATGACTTACCTCCAGTATTTGTTTGTCTGTCTTCGCGGCGAACCATGCGTTCATCGCTGACAACCGGAGTCTAAGTGGGCATCTGCTCAGGAATAAGGCAGGTTTCGGGAAGACACTCTTTCGGAATACGGGTAAACCCTCAATCAACCATTGCCCCATACCGGCCGGGGGCCGGCATGCGTTACTCGCCGTTCATCGGACACTTCAGATTGCAACCATTCGGGTCGCCCATATCGCCCTTGCGCCGCAGCGCCTACTTCTTGCCGCTCTGATATTTCTTCGATGGCGCAGACGCCGCAAACGGCATTTGCGGATGCTCGTTGAGACGGAACTCGTCGTTGAGGATGCCGCCCGGCACGCCCGGCGAATTCTGCGCAAATGCGAAAGGCGAAACGGCAATCAGCAACCCCGCGGTCAACGCTGCCGCGGAAAGAGGAAACGAAAGTTTCATGACATGACGACGCCTGACCGGCGTGCTTGTTGGAACGTTGATGAAGCGGCAAGCGTAGCGCAATTCCTCGGCCGCTGCAGCAGCGTGCGCCGCGGCTCGCATTACCGTGCGTTGCGGTCGCGGCGGGCTACGCGCCGGCAGCCGCCAGCCCCGCCGCGACGCTCGTCAGCATGCCGCACGCCGTCGGATCGTAACCGTCGAGACGCGCGACCCGCGCGTGATAGTGCGCATCGCGCATCAGCGCCAGCACGCCGGCCAGCGGACGCTCGTCGAGTCGTGCGCGCTCGCACGCGAAATAGTAATCCTCGTCGACGACCGGGATGAAATCGAGGCCGAAGTGATGCGCAGCCGGTTCGACGCCGAAGCCAAGATCGGCCATGCCGCTCGCGACGAACGCCGCGATCGCCGAATGAGTCAGTTCGGTCGACGCGTAGCCGTTGATCTGTTCCGGATCGACGCCGATCTGACGCAATGCGAGATCGAGCAGCATCCGCGTTCCCGAGCCCGGCTGACGGTTGACGAAGCGGATGTCGTTGCGCGCGAGATCGGGTAGACCGCACACGGCCTTCGGGTTGCCGCGCGGCACGAACAGTCCCTGCTTGCGTCGCGTCAGGTGGATCAGCACGTGACGCTCATCGTCGAGCCACGGCCGATAGATCTGTGCGCATTGCGCGCGGAACTGTCCGAGCGGCAGATGAAAGCCCGCCAGTTCACACTCGCCGCGAGCAAGCGCCTTGACGGCTTCGACGCTCTCTCGATATTTGATATCGACTGCGCCATGCGCCTCGACGAGCGACGACACGAGCGCCGCGACGGCATAGCCGTGCGATGCGTGAATGCGCACCACTCCGTCGCGCTGGGAAAGCCGTCGGTTCAGGTCGCTCGCCACCTCCGCGGCGAGCGCGCGCAGATTCGCATCGAGCCGCGTACGCGCGAGACGCTGCGCGTCGACCACCGCACGGCCGAGTTCCGACAATGCCGAGCCCTTGCCGCGCGCGGACTCGATCAATGCGCCTCCGATGCATGTCTCGAGCGAGCGCAGCAATCCCCACGCGTGCCGGTACGACAACCCTTTGGCCTGTGCCGCCTGGGCGATGCTGCCGGTTTCGTCGACGAGTTCCAGCAGCGGCGCCACGTCCGACAGGCTCGCCGCATGCCCTTCGCCGTCGCGCACGAACAAATGTGTGTCGCATTCGACTCGAATCATTTATGCACCGTGATTTCCTATTGCGACCATGAAAGGTTGCGCTTATTGTTGGCCAGAATCAATCAGTACGAAGCCGATGTGCATGCTCAATATGAGCCCGCAGCACATATGAGACTTTGGAGGAGCGAACCAGATGTCCCCCATTTCCATCGCGCCCGACGCGCTGGTGGCACGGCATGCGCGCGCCGG
>JAOZJS010000893.1:0-17798 GCA_025882695.1 Amerodectes protonotaria
GGTATGGTTTCCTGGCTGTATATAGACTTATTACCCCTCCAAGAATCTCTTATTATCTTCAAGTTTTTGCGTGTGTGATGCGTTAGCGGGTATATTTTTTGTTTCTTCGGTTCTAGACCACTAGGCCCAGAGCAAGGGATCTTCAGATCCCAAGACAACAACGATAGCACCAACAACAACAAGAGAAAATAAGAAAAAACTGAATGAAGCCATGAACAAGAGAAAAAAAAATAAGAATAAGAAGACATTTTTTTGCAGGCAGCAGGCAGAAGCCGTTTTTTGACTTTTGTAGCGTATTTTTTTCTGGCTTCACCGAGTGTTTTCCATTAGTTTCCCTAAACTTCTTTTTCTTTTTGTTTGTTGGGCGTCTGGCGTCATCATTTGAATCCTCGAATGAATGGCGCCCGAAGAAAGAATGATGGCAAACTAAACTATGAATTGATAGTTTGAAAATTGTCGCCTTTTTTTGAATAGTATTTTCTCGCTATTTTTCCCATCATGGCAGCCCTTTTTACCAGAAGCTATATACACACTTAACCGGATCTTTCTAGCTTTTTCCCTTTCTATTTTTTAAATCATCCTCTGGCCTTGATGTTTATTATAACAACAATTTTTCAGATAACATAAGTTATATTCACACACTATGATTTTGTGTGAATATCAAAATAAGGCCTAACCATAGGCTGATACTTTCTATTTGGTTCAGTTTCACGATGATCCTCATCGCTTGTATCCATATTTAGTATTATTACGCACAGTGGGCGCGTCGCATCCCGCCCTCGTTTATCGACCATACGAAGAGTGCTGTTGCACATGCTCTTTTAACAAATCAATCACCCTGCTTATGATTCAAACATATCCATTTTTGGACAAAATATTAAAAATCTGAACCCTTTCTGAATAGAGAATCTAAGACCAAAGAGAAATGTGGATTCACGTCAAATTTTGATCATACTTTAACCTTGAAAGAAATAGATGAGATTCAGGTTTCGGCAAATCATTTATGCTCAGGCACGTCTGCCTATATGTGCCTGCCTATGAGCGGGATGTTCTCATTATGATGAAAGGTGTGATCGTGACAAATATCGTTGATGGAATCGATTTGTGTGATTGTGTGTTTGAAAGCCTCAATACAGAATGAAGAAGAAGAAAAAAAACCCGATAGAAACTTGTTCCAGAAAAAAAAAGTGCAACACAATGGCTGCAAACACAATTAACATTCAATCAATCAATCAATCTTGGTTGTCATTGTTCTATCCATCGTGTTCCAGACAGACACCACTATACCAGTATAGTGACAATGTATTTCAGTGGCGTGTTCATGTTGATTTTTGTTGGTTCTTGTTCTTGCTGTTATTCTCCACCTTCCCCCACCCCCGCCCAACGAAATGACACACGCACGCTCCCAGCAAATATCCCAGAAAAGAGTTAATCGATTTGAAAGGCTTCCTCGATTATAATGAGATTAACCCTTTCGGCCCAAAACTGTGCTCGCTGTGTTTTTTGCTGGCGTACACTGTACACATTAACACATTTTGGAAACATGATTCTTCTATGGTTATGTTTGGCGGATGGTGAAATTCGAAGCGTTGAAAGAAGCAAAAAAATAAAAATATCGCCAAGCTTCTGCTCCAAAAGCTTCTTTTTGGATCGACCTAAATTATTCTCGCTCTCCTTCTCTAACAGAGCCAAATGGTATTAATAATAATAATGGGATACATCCTGGGCCATAGTAACATACATTCTCTCTCTCTCTGCCTCTATGTTTGTCAGATAATCATTGAAAATCGCGGCACCGAACCAAAAAAAGAAAAAGAGAACTACCAAAAGTTATACATTCTGTATGTCTGGTTGTATGCCTTGGTGGCGCTGGAAACGAGAGAGAGAGAGAGAGGGTGAAAGTGTTGATTATTTATTTTTTCATCATCATCATCATCATCATCATCTCGGTAGTTAACACCTACTATTCCTCTTTGGGCAGCCACACCCCAACCAAACAGCAACTATTATCGTTATAATTATTATTATAATGATGAGAATGAGAGAGTGAGAGAGAGCTGAGCTGAACTGAGAATGGAAACTGGAACATACAGACGGTTGCTGCCAACAAACGCAAGAATACAAAGGGAGAGAGAGAGAGAGAGGATACAGATTTTAGCTTGGTTGTTGGTTCGGTTTCGGGGTTTTCCACCAACACCAAACAAAACCTGAATTCCGATTTTGTGCCAGCATAAAGACAAGACTTAGATGTGTGTCCAACCACACACACACACACACAGGATTCAAAAGAAAAGACAAAACAACATTTATTGGGAAAAATCCTATTAGCTGAAGGAAATGGGACGTAAAAAAAACTCTTAAAATAAGGACGCGGCTTGAAACTTGATGTTTGGACATAATTATTAACCCAAAGAGTTGATTGGTTGGAGAGAACACTGCCCAAAATTTTGGTTTTAGTATTTGAACTTGATGCTTATCCAATCATTTTTCATTATTATCCTTAACGTTGGGAAAATTGTTTGTTCTTTGCCTTCTATTTTTTTCATTTCATCTTGATCCCGCCCAACACTGTGTTCGAGTATGCTGTATTGTTAACCATCATTGCCAATTGTGTGGTGCTTGCATTGGAGGAACATTTGCCTGATAAAGATCGTACACCTTTATCACTAAAATTGGTACGTTTTCATTGGTCAAAATCTCTTTCATTTTTTTTTGTTGAATAACTATAACTCTTTTTTTGGCTCCTCCTCTCCTTCCCTTATTCCTTCCTATTTTTTCTCCTATTTCTACCACAAAAAAAATATATTTTAAAATAGGAAACATCGGAGCCTTATTTTTTAGGCATTTTCTGCGTTGAAGCTACGTTAAAAATATTGGCTTTAGGTTTTATCCTGCACAAAGGTTCCTATTTGAGGAACGTATGGAACATACTGGATTTTATCGTAGTTTTAACCGGGTTGGTATTACCTAAACAAAATGGCGCCAACGTTTACCGTTGGTCCAAAATTAGAACCATGTCCATCATCATTTTCCTTGACCCCTTTCGTTTTAGCTTAAGTTTTTTCTCGCTTCTGTTATGCTTGCTTTTTGCTTGTTATTAGTGTCGTGAAACAGACGAATTTAGAAAATCCGAAAAAAATATAGAATCACATAAAAACGATCAATTATAATCCAAAGCAGCATAGACACACCTACCTTCAACCTTTTTTTTAAAAAAAACTCGCACCAATCTATTCATTAACCCTTATGGGCCAAACAAAAAAAAACCGACATCGACCGTCTCTTCAATCGAAGTGTACTGTTTTGTAATTTGGGTCTATGGATTGCACCGGAAGGCTCCCTACGCCCCATTATTTCCACTGATTTAGCCGGGACATATTTTTTTTTCTTTTGATTTCAGTTCATAATCTGCCACATTCAATCTCTTTTAATTTCTTCTTCGGTGTGTTGTGCCATTTCAAAAAGCTCATAAATAATGGATCACCGACACACACAGGCGAGAAAGCATAAACATGAAGGCGATCCATAACCATTCGGCGTGGTGAATTTTATATTGTCAGCAACGGAAAAAAAATACAATTATGGAATTGAGCATGATACAAATAACCCTAGAATAGGATACACACACATTCACACACACCCAAAATGCCGACGCCAAACAATCAACCAACTGCCAGCCAGCCAGTATGGTTAGACAACCAGAATGTCGATCATAATAGTAGTAGTAATAATAATTTGGCCGACAAACATTCATTCTTGTTGACGTGAATGTAATTAATACTTGTCAGCCATATTTTCTTCTTCGTTTTTTTGTTAGTGTAACACACCCACACCCATACTCTTGTTGTAGAAAAGCAGTGGATTACGCCTACACCTGGAAAAATAAAATCTGGCATTTCTGGATCTAGACATTACATAACCCATTGATGCCCCGCCCCGTTCACTTGGAAATCCTTGATTTGACAGATGAGAATGAGAATCTTATTTTAACCCTTTTGGTTCATTCCCCCCAAAAAAAAATTTCACCTAAATCCCACCAAAAAAAACTCTAAAACAAAAAAAAACAATTAACTAATTTCTCTTCAACTTAATCTAAATTGATAAATTAATCAATTTCCGGAAAAAATCAGAATTGCCAACAAAGTGATTGAAGGAAGTGAATTCAAAAACATCGATTTCCGTATGTTACGTTCGTTTCGGGTGTTGCGTCCATTGAAATTGGTGTCCAGGACGCCAAGTAAGTATATTTAGCTGTTGAACAAAACACTCAGAATACTTTCGAAAGGGTTACATGAAGGGTACCAACAAACGGATTCTGGATATACTGGATATCTTTCACAAATAGAGAATCATAGTTTAGAATCATTTTTAGTCTAGTATACTGCGCATGTCTTGTTTTGCATAATCCCACATGATTTTTGGTTTAAATTTTGAATTTTTTTTGGCGGGAATCGATTGATTGCTTTCTCTCATTTTAAAATGCAAAAAAATTATATAAATTTAACCTAATTTATTCCCTCTTTTTGTCACGATTATGATTGTCTGTAATGTGCCTGGAACAATACCAAACTAAATGATACCATTGATGTTGATTGATTTACCAATTGCCTGTGATCCAATAACCAACATTCGAAAAATTTGATTGCCTGAATGTCCGGGGTGTGTTTGTGCCTGTGTTTGTGGGGTGATAATAGTTTGATCACCTATTTCATACCGACGGATGTCAAAGTATTAGGCGGTGTAGATCTTAAAACATTACGTGCCATACGTGTATTGCGTCCACTTAAATTGGTTTCTGGCGTACCAAGTAAGTATTTGAAATCCCAAAACACACGCCCACCTTCCTGTTTGATTAGTCAATGAAGAAGGAATATAGTTTAGACATCACTCCCACTCCTTCTTTTAGCTAACCAATAGAAACCCCTTAAATCAACCCTAGAAAATTTGATCATTTTGAATCGTGAATTTTTGCCTGAATTGATTGATTGATTGATTGGTTGATCTGTTTGTTTGATTTGATTTGATTTGTTTGATCGAATTGAACCAAATTCAAGTAGTTCTGTTTTGTTTGTAAAGGAATTTTTGATTCCGTAAACATTGTCACGAATCGGAACGCCCACATTATATATATGTTCTTCTTCTTCTTTTTTTTGTTTCATTCCCTGAATCGTGTTTGTTTATGAGGTGGTTGTTTGTTTGAAGCAAAACACAAAAAAAAGTTCCTCAATGTTTGTTCTTTGTTTGATCTGATTCTGAATGAATGAAATGGATTCCAGGAATGAATATGTTACCATTGTTGCATGGATAACTTTTGAAACCGAAGAAGATATTGAAGAAGATAAACAAGATTCCAGAATCTGGTTCACACAATGCACTTTCACACCCACACCTACACACACACACGCCCACATTTCAAATCACACGTTCCATTCGGTGAAATTTGAAATTTCGGTGTAAAACCGAATTAGAGGCAGAATTTTCCGAAACTTCTTTATGATAAAGGATCAGGCCCTAGTGAATTAGGACAAAGCAATTCTATTTTATTCATTCATTCATTTTAGCTCGTTTGTTTGCCCGGGAAAAATGAAATCAAATTTCAGGTTTAAGTTTTATATTTTCCACTTCAAGAAACTCGAAACTCGAATTGTTCAACGCGATTCCCAGAAGATCATCTACAGTTCAGACTGTTTCAAATTTGAATGAAACTTTTTCTTTCGAAAATCCTTGGCGTTCCCAGAGCGCTTTCTCCAATCATAATCAAGCTCAATGTTTCGGAGAAGGAATACGTGTGTGTGTGAGTGCGTGTCTGAGGGTTTTCGAGGGTATAATGACTTTAATCAATCTAAAAACGCTAAATAAATCGCTTTTTCGGAGATTCTGATTTAAACATTAATCCGATATTTTTTATATTTTGCGCCAAAACTTTAAACAAAAAATCAAGGTCTACAAGTGGTCTTGAAATCCATCATCAAAGCTATGGCCCCACTGTTACAGATCGGGCTATTGGTTTTGTTCGCCATTGTCATATTTGCCATCATAGGCCTTGATTTTTATGAAGGAGCTTTACACAAAACTTGCTATCTACTGCCAGATAAAGGTACCGGAAAGCATCTTAAAAAAATAAAACTTTGAAAAGCCCGATTAATGTAAAATTTGTAACGCGCAGTCGAAACCGAAAAAGAGGGCGGTGAACAGGAAACACCATGCACCATGTTGACCGATCCGGATAAGACTCCAAAAGGTGCCTACGTTTGTCCCAATACATCGGTTTGCCGTGAAGGCTGGGAAGGACCTAATCATGGTATCACCAGCTTTGACAACATTTTCTTTGCCATGTTGACCGTTTTCCAATGCATCACTATGGAAGGTTGGACAGCCATTTTATATTGGGTATGTTTACAGCGCGGCATGTGGGCGTGGCTGGGCCAACCTGTACATCACTTCCGATTTTTGTTGATTTCCGGTTTGTCAGACCAACGATGCATTGGGTAGCACCTACAATTGGATATATTTTGTTCCGTTGATCATATTGGGATCATTCTTCATGCTCAACCTGGTGCTTGGTGTTTTGAGCGGGTAAGAGCTTACAAGATTTAGTGATAGAAAACCATATCCGATTCTCCCCTTATTTTTTTTGAAGAGAGTTTGCCAAAGAAAGAGAACGTGTGGAGAATCGTCAAGCATTCTTGAAGCTGCGAAGACAGCAACAATTGGAACGTGAACTAAACGGTTATGTTGAATGGATTTGTAAAGCTGAAGAGGTGATTTTGGCCGAAGAACGTACAACGGAAGAGGAAAAGATGCACATTATGGAAGGTAAACACCTATTGATTGTTACACCTTAATTCCATTTCAAAGGAGGTGTTTCTCGCTCAATTGAGATTCATAATCCTTTTTGTTTAATCCTTTTCTTAGCGAGACGTAGAGCCGCCGCAAAGAGAAAAAAGCTGAAAACAATGCACAGCAAAAGCACCGATGAAGAGGATGAAGATGAAGATGATGAAGAGGAAGGTAAGCTGTGGAATAGTTGGGGTGGCCGAGATGGCCTGATCATCTCCGTACCGTTAGAAAAAAAACAACTCCTAACCCTTTCAGTTAATCATTCTGTTTCGAAAATTAGAGCAAATGAATTTCAATTCATTTCCATTTCTGGTTGCCTAGCAACCATCAGAATTCGACTAATTAATTATAATTTTTTCTCTCTTTCTTCTCACTCACTCTCTCTCTCGCACTTATTCTCATCATTCTGCAAAAAAAAATAATTCAATTCTGGATTCACTAATTCACTTTGTTTTTGTGTGTGCGTGTGTTTTGCACTTCTCTGGCTTCTTTGTTGATTTGAAATTCATAATTTTTCATTTTTCCGTTTTCAATTGCGCCTGCGTGTGCGCGTTTGTGTGTTTTCAAATTATTATTATTAATTTTCCCGGTTTGATTTGATTGGATAAAATTAATTCCGTGTGTATTATCCCACCGCCCCAACCCACCCCAAATTCATTGCTCCCAATTTTGATAAAACCTAAATCTTGTTTGTTCGTCTTGTTCGTATGTGTGTCTATGTGTGTGGGCGTGTTTGTGTATTATTATCCGTATCCGAAATGTATCACTTGTTTGAAAACCACACCTACCATACTTATACCACGCACTTGTTTCACAAAAAAATTATTCGTCGCTTCAATCGTTGAAAATTTATGTACACGCCTCTCTCGCGCTTTCTCACTCACTACGCTTCATTCAAAAAAAAAATATTGCTAAATTATTAATCTGTTTTCAAAGCCCAAGTGCCTTCAAAAATGAAAGGTAATGCACCAACAATGGACATTCACGACACACCCACATCTCACGCCCAAAGGTTCCAAAAGGACCGAATCCAGACCATTAATTTGTCGCTTTCACTTTTACAATTTTAAATTTAAATTTGCTTAATAATTTGCTAAACTTTCGTTTGAAACATTGCCTGTTGTTTGTATTGCATGTTTGATTGTTGCTTGTTTGCATCCGGTTCGCTTTTATTATAATAATTGTTTGCCTCTAGTTAGTGAATTATTCGGGGAATGAATTTTACAATTATTAAATAATGTTAATAATTTTCGTTGTTTCAAGTGAATCCACCAAATCTTCGTCTAATCTTATTCCAAATAGCGTTTGGAAATCCTAACCATCTTAGCATACAGAATTTTATTTAAAGATACGAACAAGAAAAAAAAGAGGATAGTTAACAACTAGGGTATTAGCTAGGTGATAATAGTTGTGTCGCATTCTGCTGCAGAATATTCCATCTTAGCCACAAAAAAAATGTATCCATAATCGTTGTCGTTTTTAGCAAATAACAGAATAAGTTTCTCTCTCTCGCTATCATTAATCCGGAAACTCTTGTTTCCCAAACACACAATTCTATACTGATCTTGGTAACCACTTGATCTCACTTTTCGTTTTTCTATCTTTTTCTCCGGTCAAAACATAATCTGAACAATGTTTTCTTCTAATTCGTACCAAATTGTGATCATCTGGAACCTTTCCGCTTCCGGGTTGTTTGTAATCGTGTTATATTCTGGTTATTCATCATCATCATCATAAAATTTTCATCGTTTTAATCATTATCATGATTGTGTTTTCGCATCAATATTCATGAAATTGTCGTATCCCATGTTCCCATGTATTGGCGTGTCTTATGGGTGGATTCATCACTATTTTTTGTGTATACGTGTGTGGATGTTTCCATTGTGTTGTGGGTGTTTTGGAACCAAATCAACCCTAAAAACTAAACATCTCTAAAGCTGGATTCTCACGAGCCACTTATCTACATTCTAAAATTAAAAACAAAGGAGCTTGTAAAGCTTTCTGGCGCCAAGAAAAACGTTTTCGGTAAGAGTTTCGGTTCTTCTCTTTTCTGTTCTGTTCTGATTTGGAAATAGCCTTAGGCAAAATTTTTCATTTGTCGACAAACTATGCCCACCCGAGGTGGTTGACCCATTCGGTTCGGTTCTGGTTCCGAGATTCTGTACCAAAACAAAAAAACCTTTCTAAAAATAAACCCAATCGGTCCCTTAAAATCTATTTTTAGATCCATTTGTTTTCGTTTGAAATATTGCTCTATTCAACGGTCACCTTGGAACCTGAACAATTCGACTGTACTTGTTTATACCCGATTTGCCACAAAAAAAATTTTCATGGTGTAAACTAGTAAAAGGGGATGGACCTAGTACTCAGTCAGGTCCACTCTTTCATAGATCCGACCAATAGAAAGCACTCAAACTGCAACAGCAACTCAAATATCAACAACAATTTTTGTTCTCTTTCTCTTTATAATCGTCCTATAACAAAAAACTGAGCTTTACTTGTCAATGAATGTCAGTGTGTGTGTGTTTAGTGTTATAAATGCGTAGGTGTGGCCATACTAGGCTTCTATCATAAATTATTCAATCTAAAAATGCGCAACCAATTCAGGCTTGTATTTGGCCACGCCTCGATGTGTGTTTGTGTGCGTGTGTTCGAGACTCGATTGGTCATTGGAAAACAAACAAGCAAACACACATAAACATGCACCCAAGAAAACCCGCCCAGAATTATAATGAGAAACCCAAAATGATATCGGTAGTGGTTGATTATTAATTTATAATTTCCAAATTTCTCTCTTGATTTTGCTCTAACCACATGTACACCCACACACACACTAACGCCCTAGCCGCATAATCCTAAAGCACCAACCATTGATAGCCAGCAAAAATTCTAATCACAACCAAGCAAAATCTATTGCCAAGATTAAATGCCATCGCCACAAAAGGGAGAGATTTAGAGAGCCGCAAAAAGATGAATAAATTTGAAAAGCATATATAGGAAAAGCATGAATATGGGAAAAAGAATGGTTAAAAGATTTATGATTACGCTTTTTACCAACCACCTGAATTTTGGATTTTGGCAGAATATTTTGGCATTTTCAGGAATTTTTTTTGGATTCTCGCTGCTCGAGCCTAAATCCAGTGTAGTTCTAACGGAATTTCTCCCACTTAAATGACCCAGTACATTCCATACCAACATTTTCAATATTCAATCTTCAAGGATGGCTAAGAGGGAATAATTTTCGTTCCGTTTCCACTCACTACCCAGATTGCTGCTAGCAGAAATAGCTGAAAATTCTTGAGGGACAATTCTATTTTCTAAATTCTCAGAAAATCATGCTCGAGGTTTCTTATGAATAATGACAATATTATCATTCTTTTTCCGGTCCCGGTCTTGGAGATGGTCATTTCAACAAAAACAAAAAAAAAATTCCCAAACACCTTTCTATCCTCTATGTCCCAATAAAAATTTAAACAGTAATTTATGCTCTTCTACGGCAGATTCTTCACTTCATTTCCTATAGGAGTTTATCGACCTTTTTTGTTACTTAGCCTGCGCCTAGGTTTGGCGCTCTTCATTATTTTTATAATTCCCAACGTGCCACTACTTATCACGCGGGTTTTCTTTGGCACTTTCACATACATCTCTTTGGGATTCTCATCTTGGAGTCGATGCGGTCATGCTTAGATTTCTATAGAATCATGTAACAATATCCATCAATTATGGGTCAACCGGGCACTAAGCATACATTGCCCGCCATCGCATCGTCACTGTTGGACAACACGCAGGTCTTTTGTGGGTTGAATTTCAAATGAATCTCGATCAATACGGCGTCTAGTAATTAATCTCTTACACACAAGGAATAGCCGATTCCAAAAAATTTCAAATTAAATAAAAATAAATAAATAGGATAAAAACAGTAATTCACCTCCGATTCTCCAGGGGTTAATTTATATATCCGGATATCCTAAAATAATCCTTTGTAGCCTTAATTAATGATCTGATTTTTGTCGGAAATTCCAGCGTGGCTGTTCGCCGGGCAATCAAAACCCAAGCATTCTATTGGTTCGTTATTCTTTTAGTATTTCTCAACACTGCCTGCGTTGCCGTTGAACACAAGGGACAACCAGAATTTTTGACACAATTCCTTTGTGAGTGTTCATTTATTATTCTTCTTCTAGCATCCTAGTCGCGATAGTTTTGTTAATCCTGGATTTCCTTTTGTTCTTCGATTTCCACCGCCACCATTAGACATTGCCGAGTTTGTCTTTCTTGCTTTATTCGTTTCTGAAATGTCAATCAAAATGTACGCGCTTGGATTGAAAGATTATTTCAGTTCTGCATTCAATCGTTTCGATTGTATGGTCATCATTGGTTCAATATTCGAAGTAATCTGGTCAGAATACAAAGGTGGATCCTTTGGATTCTCGGTGATGCGTGCCCTTCGGTTGTTGAGGATATTCAAGGTTACCAAGTAAGTTTTCTGCCATACGATCTACGATGGACGCCATGCCTAAATGTTTGTCTTTGTTTGTTCCAACAAAGATATTGGTCATCGTTAAGGAATTTGGTCATCTCCTTACTAGCCTCTATGCGTTCAATTATATCATTGCTTTTTTTACTATTCTTATTCATATTGATATTTGCCTTATTGGGTATGCAACTATTTGGTGGTGCATTCAATTTTGAAGATGAAACACCGCCGGCCAATTTTAACACATTTGCCATTGCCCTATTGACCGTGTTTCAAATATTGACCGGGGAAGATTGGAACGAGGTCATGTACAAAGCAATAGAATCACAAGGTGGCATACATCATGGTGGTATGATCTACAGCGTTTACTTTATCATTCTTGTATTGTTCGGCAATTATACACTGTTGAACGTGTTTCTGGCCATCGCTGTGGATAATTTGGCCAACGCACAAGAATTAACCGCCGCCGAAGAAGAAGAAGCAGAAGTGGATAGAGAAAGAAACAATCAAGATCTTGAACTACAACAATTTCGTATGTTTTAACACTGCTCTTTTTAACAAAATCTTTCATTTTAATCTGTATTATCTTTGATTATCTTCACAGAAGGCAAATCTAAAGATGAAGTACCTGCGGTGAATATTTGTCCACCATCACCGTTGGGCGGTGGCGGTGGTAAATCTGGTAGCCGTACGGATCTATCAAAAGTTGAATATGAATTGGTCAAAGTGAAACGAAAAGAGGATGATGATCTGTTTGAAGAAGAAGAAGAACCATCCGGTCCAAAACCAATGCTTCCATATTCTTCCATGTTTATATTTAGTTCAACCAATCCGATCAGGGTTTTCTGCCATTTTGTAACTAATATGAAATATTTTGATGCTTTTATTATGGTCATTATTACATTGAGCAGTATTGCATTGGCTGCTGAAGATCCGGTGGATGAAAATGCCCCTATCAACGGTATTTTAAGTAAGTTGAACCTTCACTGTTGCTCTCTCCTCTTCCTTGATCAATCGGGACTAATCGGTATCCTTTCTCTTCCGCTCCAAAATTTTAGTATATTTTGATTATGCATTCACCGGTGTGTTCGCAATCGAAATGCTACTAAAAGTAATAGATCAAGGCGTTTTCCTACATCCAGGATCATATTGTAGAGATTTGTGGAACATATTGGATGCCATTGTGGTGATATGTGCATTGTGTGCCATCGCGTTCACTTATCTGTATGTTTTACTATTGTATTGTCTTGATGATTCTGATGGATTCAATTCTATTGCAGTGGTGACGCCAGTCCCGGTACCAAAGGTGCTGCATCCAGTTTGAGCGTGATCAAATCATTGCGTGTGCTTCGTGTGTTGCGTCCTTTGAAAACAATCAAACGTGTACCTAAATTGAAAGCAGTGTTTGATTGTGTTATAACATCGCTGAAGAATGTATTCAACATCCTTATTGTTTATATGCTATTTCAATTTATATTTGCTGTGATAGCCGTACAATTGTTTAACGGACGTTTTAATTATTGTAATGATGAATCCAAATTGTTCGAAGAGGAATGCCAGTATGTACCAATCTTCCAATCCAATTGATCCACTTGATCCGTACTAATTTTTGATTTTCCTTTCTTTTTTTTCGGCACCTTAAAGTGGAGAATATTTTATATTCACCTCGCCAAACAAACCGCCAATAGTTCGTCCCAGAGTTTGGGATCGAAGACAATTTCACTATGATGATGTTATTGCTGCCATGTTAACCTTGTTCACGGTACAAACCGGCGAAGGATGGCCAACGTAATTGATGCACAATTGATAATCCACATGGGCATCAATCAATCATCAATTTTTTATTTGTTTCTTTTTTTTGTTCTCGTTTTCCCAACAACAAAAAAACAATTGATTCCTCTGACGCTTGTTGGCTTTTATTATTAGTGTACTACAACATTCAATGGATTCAGTATATGAAGATCATGGTCCACTGCCACGTTTTCGTATTGAAATGTCTCTATTCTATGTCATATTCTTCATTGTGTTTCCATTTTTCTTCGTGAACATTTTCGTTGCCTTAATCATCATTACGTTTCAGGAACAAGGCGAAAAAGAATTAGAGGAAGGTGAATTGGATAAGAATCAAAAATCTTGTATTGATTTTGCCATACAAGCAAAACCATTACAACGTTATATGCCAAAGGATAAAGATTCTTTAAAGTACAAAATTTGGCGAGTTGTTGTCTCGACAGCATTCGAATATTTCATCATGGTTTTGATTGTTCTCAACACCATTCTTTTGATGATGAAGGTAAGTGTGTGGTGCTCATCGACTTTCTCGATGTGCAGAATCGATGTGCTTTGAGCTCGATGCATTTATGAAAAAAATAAAATAAATTTAGTTGATGCATGCATGCATGTGCACCATTAAAAATTTATTATTAAAAATTTAGCCAAAAATCATCTTCATAATTCCTAGAATTGTTGTTGTTGCACCATGTTATTCCGACTCCTATTTTATTTTCAAAGCATGCTTCACTGCACGACATTTCTTGCCGCTATATACTACTTGTTGCATTATGACATTCGTTTTCGTTTGGTAGCTTGTTTCTCTGGCCTGCCTGCTCCTCCTTTTTTTTCTGTTGCTGTTGTTGTTGTCCTTGAAAACCATTGGTTTGAGCTTGTGCTATTGTTGCACTTACAACAACTACAACTAAATACAACGTAAACTTTGCATTCACGTCCTCTTTTTTGTTTCTCTCGCTCTGGTTCACGCCTCTAAACATATTTCAAACAAAATTGTTGTTGTGCTATATTGTTGCTACAAAAAAAAATTTGAACATTTCTCTTTCTCTCTCTCTCTCTCTCTCGTTCTCTCCTCTCTCCCGCCCCTGATCCCTTGTTGCCTTATTGCCAACCAATATTTTTTCTCTCTTTAAATCTCTCGCTCTCGCTCTTCTTCCAATACGATATGTGATATGTATTATATCTGCCCCTGTACACACAAACAAACACGTATTCGACCGGCCTCTTTCAACCATCACCACACACAGTATTATCAACAAAGCCATGAATATAAGCTTACATTACAATATACAAATGCCACATTCACTGCCTTATTTACATTGGAATGTATGCTGAAGATAACCGCTTTTGGTTGTAGGGTAAGTTTTGTTGCGCAGAAGAAATTTAAGGCCATCCCACACACACAACACAACACAACACAACACGACACGACACGAACACACAGTGAAACACTGCCCTAAACATGGAAAACGTTCACAGGGAACAAACCGAACATACCCTATGTCCTACTATTCTTGTGTTGCGATCTTGTGCTGCATTCTCTTCGCCAAAACGAAAGGTGGTTGCGGGTTAATAATGCATGCTATCACACCGCCACCTTCGGGGATAAACTTTCAATTTTGCGAAAGTACTAAAAAAAATTGTTTTGAAATTTGGGGCGTTTTCAACCGCAATTATATGCTGTTGACCCGGGGGGCGTGGACGTATTAATATTACGTATTGTATTGTGCATATTGGAAACCAAACAAAAAAAACTACTACTATTCAAGATTGATTTTATATATAAAAAAAATAATTAAATTTCTATCCAAAATCGCCCAAAATGATCGAAAATATTCTCCTGTACATTCATCGTGTATCATCATCACAGTATCATCAAGCGGATATTTATTATACGGACGCATTGACATACACCAACGAGATATTCACGTTCCTATTTCTTCTAGAATGCATACTGAAAATGATCGCTCTGGGCTGCAAGGTTTGGACTTGTCAAACGAAAAAAACATTTTGACCACACCCACCAACGCACACGCACATACATTTTGGATAACCTACCCGGTAGTTTCCGCCCAGGAACCGACAATTAATTTAACCGGAATTAATTTAGTTCATGACCCGTTACATATCATTTTAAAACACCCACACACGCCCACACTGTCAGGGAACATTTCCGTTTTTTTTCAATATTCTCTATTTCTATCTCTCTTCAAACCAAACCGGAAATCGATCATCAAAGAATTTTTTCAAAGATTCCTGGAACACGTTCGATTTTATCACAGTCTGCGGTAGCGTTGTGGACGCATTGGTCATGGAAATAACGCTCAGTGCGGTTAACAGCAAGGTTTCGTGTTTTTTTTTTTGTTTAAAAAACCCTTCTCTTTCCGCCCAATATACTTATTGTTGGTGGCAATTTGTTTCTCTTCTCTTCTCTCATTTCTTCAGGATTTCAACTTCATCTCCGTTGGTTTCCTTCGGTTGTTTCGTGCTGCTCGTTTGATCAAACTTTTACGACAAGGATATACCATCAGAATTTTGTTGTGGACATTCATCCAATCATTCAAAGCATTACCATATGTATGCTTGTTGATTGCAATGTTGTTCTTCATCTATGCCATAATCGGCATGCAGGTATTTCGACAGTTTTTCCCCACGTTCAGAAATCCCACTTGTTGGACCCACCTTTTTTCCATCCGAATCTCTGTTTGAATCCTTCTTCTGGTTAGCACTTTGCATGCGGTTTTTTCACCTTTTCAATTTAAATTGCCTGCCCATGTTTTCAAATTAGCGTTTTGTGTCGTTTGTCTTAATTTTTGCACTTTCTCTAGCTATTAGAAGAGAACCTTCTTTGTAGAAAACAGAGATGCTAGTTTAGTTTAGTAATAATTCCCAGTTTGCCCATCACTTAACCCTTTGAATCCAAACAAAATTGAAGCTAAATTCTATCGAAAAATTATTCTTTTTCTCTCCGCCATTTCCATGCCACATACACACACACACACTTTCACACACTTTGTTCACGGTCTTTGGATAAATTGGCACCTTTTTTTCTAAAATTTATATTAATCGCACTAATTCTCTGATTTTGTAATGTGCTTCCACCAAACACAAAAAAAAATATTTTAAAAATTTGGTGCGTGCGGCGATCAATTTTCGTGCGCTTTTCTGTGTGTTTCATATTGTCGCTGGTCACCATGCACGTGCTGCCACCTGTTGTCAACTTTTGAAACTGCTTCTTTGAATTTTTTCTGAATTGTTCTGTTCTATTGTTCTGAACACGGCACGCGCATACACTTGTACACACGCCCACATTTTAAACACCTAAAAGGTATTCGGAAATATGGCTTTTGCACCGGATTCTGAGATAAATCGGCACACCAATTTTCGCACATTTGCACAATCGCTTATATTACTGTTTAGGTGAGTTGGATTTTTCCGATATGTTTGATGTTCGGTTTGGTTTGTCGATTGTTTGTCCATGGTTTTCATGAATTCGTTCACACATTCCCGAAGCGATCGAAACAAAATATCACGTTCAGCGCAGCGCATTTTTTGCACCTTTTTTCCAAGCTTGCAGTATGTGTGTTTGTGTGCTCAAAGGATTCAAACTTCGACCAATAAATTAAGCCTATTTTATAAGCCATGCCAACAATCCCTGAACGCCCCCAATCCATGGTGGTCATTACTTGGCTATATAATTGACATTATGTTTGGATAATATTAGGTGTTCGGTAATATAGCCATCGGTACCGCTCTGAATCCAGAATCTAGTCTTACTAGACATAACAATTTCCGTACATTCATACAAGGATTAATGTTATTGTTCAGGCAAGTACACGCTACCATCAAAATACCATAAAAACACCCCTGGAAGCAAACGGTCGCTGGTGTCGCAAATCGACAAGATCGATAATCATGTTTTTGTTTCTCGTTCTTATGTTCGCAATGATCATCAATACCATTTTCTAACATGAATTGTTTTTCCACTTGTTCCACCATTGTGGAACCCCAACCACAACAGGTGTGCTACCGGTGAATCATGGCAAGCAATCATGATGTCGTGTAGGGCCGGTAGGCCATGCGATCCAAGAGTTAGAGTGAATGATGCAAACAAGGATAGCTGCGGATCCGATTTGGCATATTCTTACTTTGTTACATTCATTTTCTTATGCTCTTTTCTGGTAAGCCGTCGATCCACCCAGTTGTTTTTGTTGTTGATTCAGACTTGACCGGATTTCTCGGTTGATCTCGACTCCAGATGCTGAACTTGTTCGTTGCTGTGATTATGGACAATTTTGATTACCTAACCCGTGATTCATCGATTTTGGGCGCACATCATCTGGATGAATTCATTCGTGTTTGGGCCGAATATGATCCAAATGCCACCGGTTATATACATTATTCGGAAATGTACGATATGCTTCGTAATATGGACCCACCTTTAGGTTTCGGTAACAAGTGTCCATATCGTTTGGCCTACAAGGTATTTGGTTGTTTGATGGTAGAATCCGTCCGCAAAACTGAGCTAAATATATTTTACCTGCCACAGAAACTGATTCGAATGAACATGCCGGTGACAGAGGACGGTAAAGTGAACTTCACCACTACATTGTTCGCATTGATCCGGGAAAATCTGAGCATCAAAATGCGTCCAGCCGAAGAAATGGATCAGGCAGATAAAGAGTTGAGACACACA
>JAOZJS010000894.1:0-17794 GCA_025882695.1 Amerodectes protonotaria
CGGAGGTTCTTTGCTATGTTAGATCAAAATCGATAAGATAACCGAATTTTAACAAGCAAAAAACATAATGTAACGCTCTCTATTAACGGATCACCAGCAACAGCTGAGCATGAACTAAACAAAAAAAATACTAGCCTGTCCAAGCGCGAGCGCAGCGAAGCGCGCCGGGTAGGCTAGTAATTTAAATAAAGAAGATTGAGGGTTACAAAAATTCATTTATATTTTTCGTCGATAGATGGCGCTGCAAGACATGCCTTTGGCTGTGCTACTACTCTAAACCATCTACTTTGGGCAATACAAATTTAGTGCACAACTAATTTTAGTGCTTCAGATGCCAGTCTCGCTCGTCTCTTTCTCTCTCTCTCGTCTCTCTCTGTGTCTGTCCGGCGTGCATACGGTGATTGCACATTGGCTTCGAATGTGGGTTGGGCCTATCACTGTTCTATAATGTTTAACAAAGGCAGGTTGCATATCATAAGGTTGTGTATGCATTGTCTCTTATGCGTTAGGGCCAGCCTTCATTTTATCTAAGGCATGAGCCGTCGCTCGGATACGCTGGTCATTCAACAAGTGTGTTCTAAATGAAAATTTTGAAATTCTGATCGAATTAGATCGAAAATTTAAATAAAACATGGATTTAGCTTATCCGAAATTCGAACGGATTTGATTGTTGCCGATCTTGTTCGAATAAGTAGCATTTGGCTGCTTGCTTTTCATTGTTTTTTTTCGATATAAAAACGCAGCCAAATGCTAGCCTGATCCATTATTGTTTGAGCTTAATCCGCAATTGATTAATAAACTGCTTAATCTTTGCCAGGACAAGTTATATAAAGTTAAGCAAAATGATCGTCAATCAATTCAAAGTGGCCATACTCTTCTACATGGTGATCGTAATGCAAGTACAACCGGAATCCAAACAAGATCATAACCATGAACATCATCATCAAAAGCATCCACATGATCATGATCATGGTCATCATCGTCGAAGCCAGATACGGAAAGCATCCAAAGTTCACAATGGTGTACGAACACCGCCGGGCCAAGCAAAATTCATGGCAGTAATAGTGAAGAGTCCAAGACGAAATTATTGCAGCGCGGTGATCATCACTGAAAACATGTTGCTAACCGCTGCACATTGTTTGTAAGTGTACAACGAACAAACCAAAATCCTCAATCCACTAATCGACTAATCCACTAATTTCTGTTTCCTATCAGTTTTGACCAGAGCATTTCCGATAGGGCAATGTTTAGGATTTTACCTAATGCATTACCAATTCAAACTTATAGAGATAATCCACGTAGTGATCATCCGTTGATCAAGAGAATCATGAATTTTTGGGTAAAATTTTTTTTGTTCAAAACCGGAAACGGATATTGATTTCGGGATTTGGGATTTGTCTCCTAGATCCATCCTAGATATGCAACCAGTCCGAACAAAAGATATGATATAGCCATCGTGCAGATTGGTCCACAACCATGGCAATTGGGCAACGAAGTAGACACGGCTCTGATGCCTGTACGTGTAAGAAACTTTGACTTCAGAGTGATGAGAGGTTATGGCTATGGTCGTCAACTTGACGGGATAAGCCCCGCCTATCTGAACGAAGTGGATTTTCGAAATTTTTGGGACCAAACATTTTGCGAGATTACAAAAAAACTTCATAAAACGAGAGATCGTAATGTTATTTTTGGTGTTACAAATTGGTCACCGTATCGGAATCAAAATGCAAGAATGCAAGACCAGGAGATTCTGGCGGTGGGATCTTTATCTTAGGAACTGTGGAAAGATTGGATAGATCCACCAATAGAACGTTTAGCCGAACGGGTTTGGTTCTTGCCGGTATCCACTTTCAAGGTGATAATTATTCCCAAGCTATTCGTGATTTGAATAGACCGTATACTGCTTTGGCCGTCAATGTTACCACCATGATGCCATGGATAAACAGTATTGTTTGTGTTGATTTTGTAACATATCCGTTTCCCATCCGATTAGAATAATGAAGAATTCACTGAAACAAAAATAAAAACATACATACTTTATGAACAGATTGCAATACTTTCGGCTCTGCCAAATTGATAGTGTCAATCAATGAGAATAGTTGCGCATGCGTCGTCTCTTGAATGTTAGGCTCCGCCTCTAATACGTCAGGCCCTGCCTGCCTGTGTTCAAGCATTCAACAAGTGTGTGTGTGGTGCACACTTGCACTATATAATACACTTATTAGCAACAATCGACGTTTAACAGCATAAAACTGGCGAAGCCAATAATGTTGGAGCATTTTTTTTTGCTGAGCGCGTGCATAATAATGGTGATAATCAATTATCAACACAAAGTGGCCATACTCTTCTACATGTTGATCGTAATGCAAGAACAAGCGGAATTCAAGCAAGATCACAATCATGAACATCATCACAAGCATCCACATGATCATGATCATGATCATCATCGTCAAAGCGAGATACGCAAAGCATCAAGGATTTACAATGGTGTACGAACACCGCCCGGCCAAGCAAGATTCATGGCAGTAATAGTGAAGAGTCCAACACGAAATCGTTGCAGCGCGGTAATCATTACGGGAGACATGTTGCTAACAGCTGCACATTGTTTGTAAGTGTACAACAAACACACCATTCTCATTCCACTAATCCGTTTCCGTTTCCTATTAGTAAAAACCTAAGTTCTACCGATCGGGCATGGATAAGGATTTTACCTAATGCATTACCAATCCAGACTTATAGAAATAATCCTCATAGTGATCATCCGTGGATGAAGAGAATCCTGAATTTTTGGGTAAATTTTTTTTTTCAAACCGGAAACGGATTCCAGTGTGTGTTGGGTATAGATGTTTTATATTTGATTTTGATTATGGATTTTGGGATTTGTCCCATTAGATCCATCCCAGATATAATCCAAACAGTCCGAACAAAAAATATGATATAGCCATAATTCGAATTGGTCCAGAACCATGGCCACTGGGTCAGGAAATAGACACAGCTCTGATGCCTGTACGCGTGAGACAATTTGATTGGCGTGTGATCAAAGGTTATGGTTATGGTCGTGAAGCTGGTCAACGCGTTGCAAGCTTTCTGAACGAAGTGAATTTCAGCAGTTTGTGGAACGGAACCTTTTGTGACATGATGTTTGCCCGCGAAAGATTAAACGATCCGTATGTTATTTTTGGTGTTTCAAATTGGTCACCATACCGGAACCGGAATCCAACGATTTATCGAAATTCCGGGCCAGCTGATTCAGGTGGTGGAATTTTCATCAAAGGATCTGTGTATAGAATGGATAGATCCACCAATAGAACCATTATTAAATTTGGTTTTGTTCTTGCGGGTATCATAATTAGTGGTACTAATTATTCCCAAGATATTGTTGATTTGAATAGGCAGTATGGTACTTTGGCTGTCAACGTTACCACCATGATGCCTTGGATAAATAGTATAGTTGGCGTTGATTTCCTAACATATCCGTTTCCCATGTTGACCAGGATTAGAATTCACTAAAACAAAAATAAAAACTTACATACTTTATGAACAGATTGCAATACTTTGGGCTCTGCCAAATTGGGAGTGTCCATCAATGAGAAAAAGTGCGCATGCGTCGTCGTCTCTCCGATACGTTAAGCTCCGCCCTCAACATTCAACAAGTGTTTTCTATCAACAAGTTCAACTTTGATTTAGCCTATCCGGAATTCGAACGGATTTGATTGTTGCCGATCTTGTTCGATTTAGTAGCATTTGGCTTCGTAGTTTTCATTGTTTTTTTCTTTATAAAAACGCAGCCAAATGCTAGCTTGATCCATTATGGTTTGGGATTAATCCACATTCTGTTAATGAACTGTTTAATCGTTTCCATTACAAGTCATATATGGTTAGGCATAATGATAGTCAATCAATTTAAAGTGGCCATTCTCTTCTACATGGTGATCGTAATGCAAGTACAACCGGAATCCAAACAAGATCACAATCATGAACATCATCATAAACATCCACATGATCATGATCATCATCGTCGAAGCAAGATACGAAGAGCATCCAGAATTCACAATGGTCAACGAACACCGCCCGGCCAAGGAAAATTCATGGCAGTGATGGTGAACCAACATCGTCCAAACATAAATCATTGCAGTGCTGTGATCATTACCGGAGACATGTTGCTAACCGCTGCACATTGTTTGTAAGCGTACAACGAACACACGATTCTCATTTCACTAATCCGTTTCCGTTTCCTATTAGTAAAAACCTGAGCAATGCCGATCGGGCATTGATAAGGATTTTGCCTAATGCATTACCAATCCAGACTTATAGAAATGATCCTCATAGTGATCATCCGTGGATGAAGAGAATCATGAATTTTTGGGTAAATTTTTTTTCTAGAAAAACCGGAAACGGATTCCAGTGTGTGTTGGGTATAGATGTTTTATATTTGATTTTGATTGTGGATTTTGGGATTTGTCCCCTTAGATCCATCCAAGATATAATTCAAACAGTCCGAACAAAAGATATGATATAGCCATAATTCGAATTGGTCCAGAACCATGGCCACTGGGTGAGGAAATAGACACAGCTCTGATGCCTGTACGCGTGAGACACTTTGATTGGCGTGTGATCAAAGGTTATGGTTATGGTCGTGAAGCTGGTCAAGGCGTTGCAAGCTTTTTGAACGAAGTGAATTTCAGCAATTTATGGAACGGAACCATTTGTGACAGGATGTTTGCCCGCGAAAGATCAAACGATTTGGATATTATTTTTGGTGTTACAAATTGGTCACCGTATCGGAACCAAAATCCAAGAATTTGTCGTAATTTTGGCCAGGGAGATTCTGGTGGTGGAGTTTTCATCAAAGGATCTGTGTATAGAATGGATACATCCATGAATAGGACCATTATCCAGTTTGGTTCTGTTCTTGCTGGTATCGAATTTAGGACTACTAATTATTCCTATTCTATCGTTGATTTGAATAAGCCTCATTTTGCTTTGGCCGTCAATGTTACCACCATGATGCCTTGGATAAACAGTATTGTTGGCGTTGATTTCCTAACATATCCGTTTCCCATGTTGGCCAGGATTAGAATTGACTGAAATAACAATACAATACAACAATACTTGGGCACACCTACAATCAATGAGAAATGTTGCGCATGCGTCTTTGTATCTTCGGCTTCGACCTTAAGCCCCGCCCTCAACATTCAACAAGTGTTTTCTACATAAACTTCCAACTTAACTTGATCAAAAATTTGAATAAAATAATATTTGAAATTTGAATTCGCAAAATTCAGAATTCGAACCTTGATTGTTGCCGAGTTTTATTTAGTAGTATTTGGCTGCTAAGTTTCCATTGTTATTTCTATATAAAAACGCAGGCAAATCCTAAGTTGATCCATTATTGTTGAAGCTTAATCCGCGATTGATTAATAAACTGCTTAATCGTTTCAATTACAAGTTAAATACAGTTAAGCATAATGATCTTCAATCAATACAAAATGGCCATCCTCTTTTACATGGTGATCATAATACAAGTACAACCGGAATTCAGCAAGGATCATCATTATAGGCCGTATTATAAGCATGCGCATGATCACAATCATGCGCATCATCTGAAGCATCAAATGGAACACAATCATGAACATCATCATAAGCATCCACATGATCATGATCATGATCATCATCGTCGAAGCGCGATACGGAAAGCATCGAGAATTTTCAATGGTGTACGAGCAACACCCGGCCAAGGAAAATTCATGGCAATAATGGTGAACCAATCTAATCCCGTCTTGAATCATTGCAGTGCAGTGATCATCACTGAAAACATGTTGCTAACCGCTGCACATTGTCTGTAAGTGTTCAACACCAAACCTATAATTCTCATTGCACTAATCCGTTTCCGGTTTTCCGATTAGTTATAACATAAGCAATGCACAACTGGCCACGATGTGGATTTTACCTAATGCAATACCAATCCCAATTTATAGATATAATCGTTATTTTAATCATCCATGGATCAAGAGAATCCTGAATTTTTGGGTAAATTTTTTTTCAAACCGGAAACGGATTTCAGCGTTCGAAATTGATATTGATTGATTGATATTGATTTTGTGATTTGTCCCCCCTTAGATCCATCCCAGATACCATCCAAACACTGGAGACATGATATATGATATAGCCATAATTCGAATCGGTCCAGAACCATGGCCACTGGGTGATCATATACAAGCGGCTCTGATGCCTGTACGAGTAATACACTTTGATTGGCAAGTGGTCAAAGGTTTTGGTTATGGTATGGAAACTGGTCCTAGAATCGCGAACTATCTGAACGAGTTGAATTTCAGAAATTTATGCCAAAGAAACTTTTTTCGCACAAGAGTCAACTATCATCCTACTGTTGTTTTTTGGTGTTCAAATTGGGCACCGGATCAAAACCAAAATCCCAACC
The DNA here is from genome assembly GCA_025882695.1 of Amerodectes protonotaria. Classification (NCBI taxonomy): domain Eukaryota; kingdom Metazoa; phylum Arthropoda; class Arachnida; order Sarcoptiformes; family Proctophyllodidae; genus Amerodectes; species Amerodectes protonotaria. The sequence goes on from JAOZJS010000894.1 coordinate 6,440, forward strand.
TTTTCAGTAATCCCGGACCAGGTGATTCTGGTGGTGGACTTTTCATCTTAGGATCTGTGGAAAGATTGAATACATTCACCAATAGAATCATTATCAAACTTGATTTGGTTCTTGCGGGCATCATATCTATGGGCACTAATTACACTAGTGCTATATCTAATCTGAATAGGCCGTATGGTGTTTGGATAGTCAATGTTACCACAATGATGCCTTGGATAAACAGTATTGTTGGGGTCGATTTTGCAACATATCCGTTTCCCATGCCGATCAGGGGAAGAATTGGCTGAAACAACAACAACAACAACAATGATATTTTGATTTTATCCATAGTTAATTTAAATATAATAATAAATACAACACATGCTCTTAGAACAGAAGATTGCGCGCCATTCAATACTTGGGCACCGGCACCGACAATCAATGAGAAATGTTGCGCATGCGTCTTCGTACCTTCGCCACCTTAAGCTCCGCCCTCGAAATTCAACAAGTGTGTACTACATAAACTTAACTAGATCAAAAACTTGATATTTGAAATTCGAATCAGCCTATCCGGAATTCGAACCTTGATTGTTGCTGAGTTCTATTTAGTAGTATTTGGCAGCCTAGTTTTCATTGTTATTTCTATATAAGAACGCAGCCAACAGCTAGCTTGATTCATTATTGTTCAAGCTCAATCCGCGATTGATCAATAAACTGCTTAATCTTTTGCAGTACAAGTTAAATACAGCTGAGCATAATGATCTTCAATCAATACAAAGTGGCCATCCTCTTCTACATGGTGATCGTACAGCAAGAACAACCGGAATTCCACCTGGATCATCATTATAGGTCGTATTATAAGCATGCGCATGATCACAATCATGCGCATCATCTGAAGCATCAAAAGGAACACAATCATGAACATCATCATAAGCATCCACATGATCATGATCATGATCATCATCGTCAAAGCGCGATACGGAAAGCATCCAGAATTTTCAATGGTGTACGGACACCGCCCGGCCAAGCAAAATTCATGGCAGTAATGTTGAAGAGTCGACGACAAGTTCATTGCAGTGCGGTGATCATTACTGGAGACATGTTGCTAACCGCTGCACATTGTCTGTAAGTGTGCAACACCAAACACACAAAATCCACTCATTCCACTAATCCGTTTCCGTTTACTATTAGTGAAAGCCAGAGCCTTGGCGATTGGGCATTGATGAGGATTTTACCTAATGCATTACCAATGCAAACTTATAAAGATAATCCTAATAGTGATCATCCGTTGATGAAGAGAATAATAAATTATTGGGTAAGTTTTTTTTTCAAACCTTAAACGGATTTCAGCGTTTCAGCCTATTGATATTGATATTAATTTTGGGATCTATATCCCCTTAGATCCATCCCAGATTTAATCCAAGCAGTCCACGCAATATATATGATATAGCCATAATTCGAATTGGTCCAGATCCATGGTTACTGGGCGAGGCAATAGACTCGGCTTTGATGCCTGTACGCGTAACACACGTTAATTGGCAGGTGATCAAAGGTTATGGCTATGGTCTTTTAACTGGTCTACGAGAGGCAAGCTATCTAAACGAGATGGATTTTAGACATTATACCGGAACGGTCTCTGATCCACATTACCATATATCCAACACAGCACCTGATGTTTTTTTTTGTGTTACAAATTGGTCACCGAATCCGAACCGAAATCCAAGAATTTATAGTAATATTGCACCAGGTGATTCTGGTGGTGGAATATTCATCCAAGGTACGGTGGAAAGATTCGACAGATCCACCAATAGAATCATTTACAAAACTGGCTTGATACTTGTGGGCATCATATTTAGGGCTAGTAATTACACTGTGGCTAATGCTGATCTGCGAAGGCCGTATGGTGCTTTTGCCGTCAACGTTTCCACCATGATGCCCTGGATAAACAGTATAGTTGGCGTTGATTTCCTAACATATCCGTTTCCTATCCTGTCCACGACAAGGATTGGCTGAAACAAAAACAACAGTACAGAAGATTGCTCGCCATACAATACTTGGGCACATCGATAATCAATGAGAAATGTTGCGCATGCGCACGCGCATCTTCGACTATATCCTTAAGCCCCGCCCTCAACATTCAACAAGTGTGTTCCACATAAACTTGACTTGATCAAAAATTTGAATAAAATAAAATTTGAAATGTGAATTCGCAAAATATATTAACAGCGCCACCTCAGCGCGGTGTCATTTTTACGAACTATTCCCCGCGCGCTAAAGTTTTGTCGACGAGCGCCGCCTCCGAGCGTGATCGAGTTTTATTATATTTGTGTATGTGTGTTACTGAACGAAGCACTGCGCGCCGTAAAGTACAGTATGTTGTACGCGCGTGGCTGTCGTCTAAGTGCGATGTTGGATTTGTATTTCCAATGGTACAACCATTTGGTTGTACAGCCAAAGGCATGGCAAAGTGCTGTGCATGTACAATTTTTTCTGCTGTTTCGAACAACAGAACAACAATGTGAACACAACCAGTGCTGCTACCACATATGCATGCGTTGGGCGCATGCGTCACCTATACGAATACGTCAGGCCCCGCCTGCTTGTGTTGAACATTCAACAAGTGTGTGTGTGCATGGTTCTATATAATACACTTATTAGCAACAATCAACGTTTGACAGCATAAAGCTGGTGAAGCCAATAATGTTAGAGCTTTTTTTTCTCGTTGAGCGCTTGCATAATAATGGTGAGAATCAATCATCAATACAAAGTGGCCATTCTATTCTACATGGTGATCGTAATACAAGTACAACCGGTATTCAAACAAGATCACAATCATGAGCATCATCATAAGCATCCACATGATCATGATCATGATCATCATCGTCGAAGCGAGATACGAAGAGCATCCAGAATTTACAATGGTCAACGGACACGGCCGGGCCAAGCAAAATTCATGGCAGTAATGTTGAAGAGTCCAACATGCGTTCATTGCAGTGCGGTGATCATTACCGGAGACATGCTGCTAACCGCTGCACATTGTCTGTAAGTGTGTGTGCAACACCAAACACACAATTCTCAATCCACTAATCTGTTTCCGTTTCCCCTCTTAGTGTGAACCAGAGTCTTACCGATTGGGCAATAATGAGGGTTTTACCTCGTTCCGTACCAATCCACAATTATGGAAATAATTATTACCTCAATCATCCGTTGATCAAGAGAATCACAACTTATTGGGTAATATTTAATTTTTGTTTTGGTTTCAAACCGGAAACGGATTTCAGTTTTCAGTTCAGTTCAGTTCTTCGGTATTCGGTATTGATATTGATTATGGGATTTGTCCCTCCCCCCTTAGATCCATCCCAGATTTAAACTAAACAGTCCAGACAAAATATATGATATAGCCATAATTCGGATCGGTCCAGAACCATGGCCACTGGGTGAGGATATACAAACGGCTCGGATGCCTGTACGCGTGAGACATTTGGATTGGAGTGTGATCAAAGGTTATGGCTATGGTCTTGAAACTGGTCAACGAACTGCAACCTATCTGAACGAGATTAAATTTAAATATTTGTTAGCGAATGCCTCTGGATATCAAAGATCGAATCCTAATATTATTTTTTGTGTTTCAAATTGGTCACCGGATCCAAAAGAAAATCCAAGAATTTATAGTAATACCGGAAAAGGAGATTCTGGCGGTGGAATTTTCATCAAAGGTTCGGTGTATAGATTGGATACATCCACCAATAGAACCATTATCAAAACGGGTTTTGTTCTTGCCGGTATCATAATTAGGGGTAGTAATTATGCCCGTGCTATTGCTAATCTGAACAAACCGTATTACACTTTTGCCATCAACGTTACCACCATGATGCCATGGATAAACAGTATAGTTGGGGTTGATTTCGAAACATATCCGTTTCCTATCCTGTCCACGACAAGAATAGGCTGAAATAACAACAACAACAATAAAATTTTTAAATGATCAATGAAAAAAGTCGCGCATGCGTTGTAGTCTCTACGATACGTTAGGCCCCGCCCTCAACATTCAACAAGTGTGTCTTTAATAAAAACTTAACTTAACAATAAAAAAATTTTGATTTGATTAAAAAAAATTGATTAAAACTTTTCGGATTAAGCCTATCCGGAATTCGAACCTTTCGATTGTTACCGAGCTTGTGTGTTGTGGCAAAGTTCTATATTTGGTAGTATTTGGCTGCCTAGTTTCCATTGTTATTTCAATATAAAAACGCAACCAAATGTTAGCTTGATTCATTATTGTTTAGGCTTAATCCACAATTGGTTGATAAGCTGCTTAATCGTTTCCATTACAAGTTAAATACAGTTAAGCATAATGATCTTCAATCAATTAAAAGTGGCCATTATATTCTACATGGTGATCGTACTGCAAGAACAACCGGAATTCAAACAAGACCACAATCACGAACATCATCATAAGCATCCACATGATCATGATCACGGTCATCATCGTCGAAGCAAGATACGGAAAGCATCCAGAATTTACAATGGTCAACGAACACCGCCCGGCCAAGGAAACTTCATGGCAGTAATGGTGAAGAATCACAGAGAAAATCATTGCAGCGCGGTGATCATTACTGAAAACATGTTGCTAACCGCTGCACATTGTCTGTAAGTGTGTGTGCAACAAACCATACCAAACACACGATTCCACTAATCCGTTTCTTATTAGTTATAACCTGAGCGATACCGATTGGGCATTGTTGAGGATTTTACCTAATGCATTACCAATCCGAAATTATAGAAATAATCCTTTTGGTCGTCATCGGTTGATAAAGAGAATTAGAAATTTTTGGGTAAATTTTTTTTTCAAACCGGAACCGGTTTTTCATTGTTCGGAATATTTGATGTTGATTTTGGGATTTGTCCCACCTAGATTCATCCCAGATATGATCCAAGCAGTTTAGACGTTGCATATGATTTAGCCATTATCCAGATCCACGATCGTCCACGACCATGGCAATTGGGTGAGGAAATAGAAGCGGCTCTGATGCCTGTACGCATAAGACACTTTGATTGGAATGTGATCAAAGGTTATGGCTATGGTTTGGAAACTAGTCAAACAACTCCAATCTATCTGAACGAAGTTAATTTCCGATATTGGGCATTTGTTAGCACTGAAGAACCTTATATTGTTATTTCCCTTTCAAATTGGTCACCGGATCCAAACCAAAATCCAAGTATTATTAGGAATGCTGGACCAGGAGATTCTGGAGGTGGAATTTTCATCAAAGGATCTGTGTATAGATTCGACAGATCTACCAATAGAACCTTTATCATAACGGGTTTTGTTCTTGTGGGTATCATAATTAGGGTTAGTGATTATACCAAGTCTACTGCTGATCTGAATAATCAGTATCACACTGTTGCCGTCAACGTTACCAACTTCATGCCCTGGATAAACAGTATTGTCAGGGTTGATTTCGAAACATATCCGTTTTCCAGGCAGACCAGGAGAAGAATTGGCTGAAACAACAACAACAACAACAATGCCATTTTGTTTTTTAAAATTAATTTCATTTCATTTTCAAAAAATTTATCAAAATTAATTTAAAAATAAAAATTATTACAACAGAAGATTGCACGCCATACCATACTTGGGCACACTGCCAAATCGGGTGTGCCCATCAATGAGAAAAGTTGCGCATGCGTCGTCGTCTCTCCAATACGTTAGGCCTCGCCCTAAACATTCAACAATTATGTTCTATATAAACTATATATTTAGCTATTGCAGAATTCGAACCTTGATTGTTTTTTTTTCTATATAAAAACGCAGCCGAATTCTAGCTGGAGCTTTTTTTTGTTTAAGCTTAATCCACTATTGGTCGATTTACTGCTTAATCTTTTTGAATACAAGTTATATATAGTCAAGCTTTATGATAATCAATCGATATAAAGTGATCATCCTCTTCTGCATTGTGATCATCATAGGAGAGCAACCGGAATTCCACCAGGATCATCATTATAGGCCGTATTATAAGCATTCACATGATCACAATCATGCGCATCATTTGAAGCATCTAATGGAACACAATCATGATCATCATCATAAGCATCCACATAATCATGGTCATGATCATCATCGTCGAAGCCCGATACGGAAAGCATCGAGAATTTACAATGGTGTACGAACACCATCCGGTGAGGCTAAATTCATGGCAGCCATCATGAAGAATCGACGACAAGTTCATTGCAGTGCGGTTATAATTACTGATAGGATTTTGTTAACCGCTGCACATTGTTTGTAAGTGTAGAATTGGCAACCGGAAACGCCCACTATTTTCACAACTCCTACACCTACTCCTACTCCTACTCTAATCCATTTCCGGTTCATGCTTTCCGTTCTCTAGTAGTAACAAGAGCGATGACTTGCTATCAAGGTTGAAGGCTTTTCCCGCTATTTTACCATTGAAAACCTATCGAAATAGGTCTCATAGTGATCATCCATTGATCAGGAATGTTGTAAGCTTTCTGGTAAGTTTTCGATTTTTTTTTCGGTTGAAACCGGAAACCGGATTTCAGTTTCAGTCTTGATACTGATTTTTGGATTTGTCCCACCTTCCCTTCCCCCTACCCCCGCCCCCGTGCGTCAGGTCCATCCCAGATATGAAACCAGCCTGAACCAACGATTGGATATAGCCATAGCTACGATTGGTCCAGAACCATGGCCATTGGGAGATGAAGTAGAGACGGCTTTGATGCCAGTACGAGTGAAAAGCTTCGATTTGAGCGTGATCAAAGTTTATGGCTTTGGTCGCGAAATTGGTGAAGTTCCTGCGAAAAGTCTGAACGAATTAAGCTTGAACTATTTATGGACACATAGACAATGCGAGATTCGGCTCAATTTCGAACGAGCCAGACATTCAAATATTCTGTTTGGTGCTACCAATTGGTCACCGGATCCAAGGAAAAATCCGAAAATTTTGACCCATGTTGCACATGGAGATTCTGGTGGTGGAGTTTTTTTCCAAGGAACCGTTGAACGATTGGATAGATCCACCAATAAAACCATCGAGAAACATGGCTTGATTCTTACTGGGATAACGTCGAGGGGTAAAAATTTTTTCCAAACTATCGCCGATCTGAGTAGACCGTATGGTGTTTTGGCCGTTAACGTTACCACCGCCATGTCTTGGATAAAACGTGTAACTGCGACTAATTTCGAAACACATCCGCCACTTACAAAATGAACAATCATGCAAATGGGTGTGTGTGCGTGGGCGGGGATTGTGGAGGTGAATTGGGATGTGATTTAAATTAAAAAAAAAATTAATCAGCACATACTTTGTGAACGGCACCAGCCATATCACCATATCACACATAGCTCTTCGCATGCGATGCTGTGTGCCCGCCTCCCATTGTCATGTTAAAGCGATCACAGCACACACACAAAGATAGCAAGCACTGTAGAAGGTACTTCTGCTTGACAGACCAACAGAGAGAGCGAGCGATCGAGCGCGCGGAGAGCACGAACCACTGTGGAAGATACATGCACGCTGCTCCTCTCTCGCTCCTCTTTCTGTGACTTTGTGAAAAGCACCAGCCACAGTACCATACCACACATAGCTCATTCGCCCTATGATGGGTGTCGAATAGGATGATATGACACGATGACGAGACACACACACACACAGACACTATAAATAGAAGGCGGAACAATGGGGATGCGCATGCGCACACTACTTTGATTAACTTTTGTATAACCAAAGTAATGGTGCTGGTGTTCCCGTTTCCTGTTTGGCCACTATTTTTTCAAAAAAAAAGAAAAATCCGAAATTCTAAACCACGCCCAATCCAATTGTTGTGTTTCTGTGTTGAACTAATGGAACAATTGAACAATTGATTCGCACAATATAAAATTGCAATGTTTAGCATTGTTTGGAACGCACCATTTGAATTGTGGTTGAATTTTTCGTATGTTCGTAATGAAAATGTTTATTATTAGCAAAAGTTTATTATTGATCATCATCAATCTGGCCGCTATGTTTGTCGTGGTAGTTTTGGCCAAAAGTAACCATGATCATCACCATCATCATGATGATCATCAACATGGCCAAAAATTGAATAAAGCAAAGAAAATATACAACGGAAGACGAGCCACTCGTGAGGAGGCAAAATTCATGGCGGCCATATTGGAGCCCAAAATAGGTGGATTACCCGCCCATGAACGTATATTGTGCAGTGCAGTGATCATCACCCATGATATGTTGCTGACGGCTGCGCATTGTTTGTAAGCATATTAATTATAGTACAATATTTGTTACATCATCATCATCATTACATCATCTTCATTATTTTGTCCAACGATCTTAGTGACAATTTTAGCCAACCGGAAATCCGAAGAATGGAAATATTACCGGGAGCATCACGTATAAATACCGCTTATTATCGAATTTTTAGAGATTTGATCAGAACTATCCAAACTTTTTGGGTGTGTATGGGCGTGTGTGGGTGTATGGGTGTGGCTGTGTGTTAATAATAGTTTCGTTTTTGGATTGGATCTTCGGATTCGTTTCAGATCCATCCAGAATATGAGACAGAACATAGAACATATGATTTAGCCATAATCAAAGTAGGTCCCAAACCATGGCAATTGGGTGATGGTCGATTGACAGCGGCTCAAATGCCTGTACGAATCAAAACGGAGCATTTGCCGCTAGAAGCATACGGCTATGGTAGGGAGGCAGGTATGATCGTCACTGGTTTTCTGAACGTTGTCGAATATACACGTATATACGCCCAATCATATTATGAATTAATGTCGGGATTAAGATTTAACGAACCGGATATATTGTTTGCCACCAAAGAACGTTCACATCATCATCAACTTCATATATCATCTGGACAAGCATGGGGAGATTCGGGTGGTGGAGTTTTTTCACACGGTACAGTGGAAAGATTTGATACATCCACTAATCGTTGGATAAGGATTAATACGAAAATTCTTATTGGAATACTTTCGCATGAACGTGTAAGGCACGAGACAATGAGAACGCGGACCTATTTTTTTCATACTAAGATTAGTACTTTCTTACCATGGATAAAAAGATATAGTGACGCACAATTTGAAACATATCCGTTTCCACATCCGTTACGGTGAATTTTATCCGCAATTAAAATTCGGGATCATCTCTCCGATGATTGAATAACATCACATACTTTGTGAACAGCAGTTCAGCTCTTCGGTGTGTGACCGCCTATCATAACTATTGCTATGCGAATGCCAAAGCGATCAGCTCTGCCCTTCAATTACGTGTGGGGCTTGTAGGAGCGCCTATAAGAACACAGCTCCGCCTTCTTTTTGGCCCAATAGGATGATATGACACGATGACGAGACACACACACACAGACACACTATGAATAGAAGGCGGAACAATGCTAATGCGCATGCGCACACTACTTTGATTACTAGTTTGATTTTAATAAATTTGAAAATTCTAAATTCTAAACCACGCCCAATCAGCTTGTTTCTTTCAGTGTTGAACTAATCGAACAATTGAACAATTGATTTTCACAATATAAAATTGTAATGTTTAGCGTTGTTTGGAACGCACAATTTGAATTGTAGTTGAATTTTTCGTATGTTCTTAATGAAAATGTTTATTATTAGCAAATGTTTATTATTGATCATCATCAATCTGGCCGTGATGTTTGTCGCGGTAGTTTTGGCCAAAAGTGACCATGATCATGTTCATCATCATCATGATGATCATCAACATGGCCACAAATTGAATAAAGCCAAGAAAATTTACAACGGAAGACGAGCCACTCGTGAGGAGGCAAAATTCATGGCGGCAATAATGTGGCCAAGAGGCGGTGGTTTGAACGTTCATGAACGTATATTGTGCAGTGCAGTGATCATCACCCATGATACATTGCTAACGGCTGCGCATTGTTTGTAAGCACATTAATTATATTATAGTACAATATTAATTACATCATCATCATCATCATCATTTTATCATCTTCATTATTTCGTCCGACGATTAGTGACAATTTAAGCCATCCGGAAATCCTAAAATTGCAAGTATTACCGGGAGCAACGCGTATAAATTTTCTCTATTATCAAATACATAGTTATTTGATCAGAACTATCCAAAATTTTTCGGTGTGTGTGTGTGTGTGTGATTGTTGTAGGTGGTATTAGTAGTTTTAATAATTTTTAAATCTTTTGATTTCTTCAGATCCATCCAAAATATGATGAAAAAATTAATACATATGATTTAGCCATAATCAAAGTAGGCCCAAGACCATGGGAATTGAATAATCGGGTGACAGTGGCTCAAATGCCTGTCCGATTCATAAGACACCGTTTGCCGTTTAAGTCATATGGCTATGGTAGAGAGTATGGTAATGTTTTGACCGGATTTCTGAACGTTATCGAATATACACGTGAATATACACAAGAATATTGTGAATTAATGTTCCGAATAAGATTTAATGGTCGGAATATCTTGTTTGCCACTAAAGAAGTGTCACATCATCATCATCTTCATATATCATCGGGACAAGCTATAGGGGATTCTGGTGGTGGAGTTTTTCTATACGGTACAGTGGAAAGATTTGATACATCCGCTAAAAAGTGGATACGGATAGATACGGAAATTCTGGTTGGAATTGTTTCGCAAGGCGGTGAAAGAAACGAGACAATGAGACCGCGGAAATATTTTTTTCATACTAACATTACAACTTTTTTACCATGGATTCAAAGATTAATTGACGCAAGATTGGATACATATCCGTTTCCACAACCATTACATTAAATCCTTTATCCTTAATTGAAAATCCGGAATTATCTCACACTGATGCCAAAGCCAAATTATTGATAAAAATTAAACATCATCACATACTTTGTGAACATACCATAGAGCCGAGTTTTTCGTAGGAGCGTCACCGCTGTACGGGCGCTTGTGCTGCCGAAGTGCTATAGTGGCATAGCAGCAGGCTAGCAGGAGGAGGAGCAACTAACCAGAAGCTTCTACTGCTGTTTATAGTGTTTGAGTCTCCGCCCTCCAAGCCCATACACACATGCACACAAACACATATCCATTGATTTCTGGTGCTTATTCCCCGAAAAGCACACGGCAGCAGCTAGCATAGCAGCAGCAAGCATAGCAGCAGCAGGCTAGCAGGAGGAGGAGCAACTAACCAGAAGCTTCTTCTGCTGTTTATAGTGTGCGTGTGTATGTGTGTGTGAGTGTCTGGTCATCGGTGCTATAACGTTTTCGCGCACGCACTAGCGCGAGGACACTAGCGCGCGAGCGATAGGATTCTGCGCGCTATCGCGAAAGGAGATGAGCGCGCGAACAAAGGCGCGAGCGAACGCTACCGCGCTCA
>JAOZJS010000895.1:0-17727 GCA_025882695.1 Amerodectes protonotaria
CAACGCATCCCCGACCGTAAGCATCGTGTAGGTCTCGAGCGACTCGGAGACGGATAGGTGATTGTTGAATACTCCGACCGTGAGGCCCCCGATCAAATTGACGAAAATAATTAGGATGCTCGCAATGGCGTCGCCTTTGATGAATTTCATTGCGCCGTCAAATGACCCGTAGAGCTGACTTTCCCGCTCAAGCACGGACCGTCGAGCTCTTACGCCATCGACATTGATCACACCTGCGCGGAAATCCGCATCGATGCTCATTTGCTTTCCGGGCATTGCATCCAGCGAGAAGCGGGCCGCCACCTCCGCCACCCGTTCCGAACCCTTAGTTATCACGATGAACTGAACCACCGTGACAATTAAAAAGATCACCAACCCCACCACCAGGTTGTCGCCGATCACGAATTGCCCGAAGGTCTGGATGATCTGTCCCGCATGCCCATGCAGCAGAATCAAGCGCGAACTACTAATCGATAACGCCAAGCGAAACATCGTGGTGACCAGCACGATCGCCGGAAACGTCGACAGCGCGAGCAAATCGACCACGTACAAGGAGGTCATCAACACCAAGAGCGCGATGGTCAGATTCGTGGCGATCAGCAGATCCAGCAGGAGCGGCGGCAACGGAACGACCAGCATCCCAACGATCATGACGACGAGACCGAGCAGGAGCAGCTCCGGTCTTTCCTGCAAGAGCAATGCGAACTGCCTGCCCTTGTGCAAATGCTTCATAAATAAGCAACCAATACGATATCTAGCGTGAAAGCTGTTTCGATTCAGGCATCTGGAATGCTAACGACGCGGTCTAAAATGTGGATTTGGACAATGCCAACACATCATTCAACACAGCATGGCGGGCATCGCCATCCTGGAGCAACCCCACCGGCAGCATGGCAAGCGCGCGATAGGCCCATTGCACCCACTCCTCTCTCTTTTCCGCTGTCGGCACCCGCGCGCAGAGCACGCCCACGGCAGCGCTCGTGCTTTTAGGATCGCGCATGACAGCGGTCATCAAACCCGAGACCAAGCGATCCAATAATCCGCGCTCTTGCTCCAGCACAGGCGCCGACGATAGAAAAGCCGTTTCACTCGCGGACATCATGCGCAGCACGTTGGCTCGAGACGACAGCCATGCAAACATGTCCGGGCTACAGCTGGGATCGGCCGCACGGCGGTCCGCTACCAAGGTTTCCGCGATATACCGGGACAGGCCGGCCCGTTGCATACGTTCAAAACGCGCCAGCCAATCGTCGTAAAGATCGGGAAGTTGGTCGGCAAGATCCAAGTAATCCCGGTATACCTGCCGCAGCACTTTCGCCGAGATACGCAAACGCCCTTCGCTGCGGCGGGCGCTTTCCGCTCCGTTGATTCCTGCTTTAATGTGGCGCGAATTACCGTTGGAAAATACTTCCGCAATCGATTCGTTCAGCAAGCGCTGCTCCGCTTCATTTACCGGAATCGCGGATTTATTAGAATTCCTCAACGCTAAAACAAAGTCGCTATCGTCGGGGAAAAGCCGACGCGCCTGACGAATGAACTCCCGCATCCCGCTACCGCCGAGCGATTTCCCAATCCTTCTCAGACTGTCGAGCCGTTCGCGCCGTCCGTCCTCGAGAATCTGCTCGGCCTCGTCGAACTTTGCGACAAGCAATTTTTCGACATCCTTCCTACGCGCGTTTTGTACTAGCAGATAACCGAGATCGTCCTGCAATGCATATTGAATTTCCGGCTCGCCTTCGGTCCCGACGTACTGCGTAGTCTTATCCGCTGAAGCCGCCGGAAGTGGATTAAGCGGCCTCTCGTCAGCCAGACCAACGCCGAGAAAATCTTTATCGAGGCTACCGATCGTCGACATCGACTTGCTCCATGTATTTCTGCAGCAGCTTGTTGGTCGCCGCCAAATGAGAATTTTCGTCGAAGTTGGCTGCGTCAAGACTCTGCCCGGACAACCATCCGTCGTTTTGGTCAAGGACTTTGGGCTGAATCAGAAACAATCGGACCATATGCTCGGTATTCTTCCGCGTGAGTCGGAAAATGCCGCCCAAGTACGGCAGCCTCCATAGACCGGGAACGTAATATGTGGTGATCTCGTCATGATCCAAGGTGCTGCCGCCCAGCAGTAGACTCTTCGTGCGCGGCACGCGAGCCACCGTACTGATCTGCGTATCGCTCACGACCGGGATGGGATGCGCCGAGTTCGCCGTGAAGTCGCCCCCCCCCTGCGCGCGGCCGTCCTGTACGGTAACGATCATCTCGATGGCCTGCGCATCCTTCGTCAGCCGGGGCAATACATTGACCATGGTGCCGTAGGTGAACTGCTCCAGAGCGCTAGTGCGCTCACCCACCAATGGGTAATATTCCGTGTGATTGCTGTCGAATAGCGCGGGGCTGTTTTCCTCGGTCAAAACGATCGGCCTGGACACGATCGTTGCATAGCCTTTCTCGGCGAGCGCACTGACCGATGCAAGAAACGTGATGCTGTTGAGTGTCGCGACTTGCCCGGCACCCGCCGTTACTCGGCCGTTCGTCTGCCAATCCACGCCGAGCTCATCCAGCTTTTGGCGGTTGACATCGACAATCCAGAGCGACAACTCGATTTGCCTCTTTTCCACATCCATCGATTCGATGACTCTTTGCATCAAATCGACGTGCGGCCTCGGCCCATACAGCATGATGCTATTGGCATCCGGATTGGCAACCATCCGGACGTCCCAGACGGACTCGCTTTCGCCCATGGGCAGATTTGCCGGGCCGCCAGGCGGTGTGTCGGCCATCTCTCCAAAACCCCCGGGCAAAGGCAGGCCGAGGAGATTGGTCTTGGCTCCCCCCGAAGTGGTATCGGATTTGTCGTTTCCACGTCCCTTCTCGCCAACGCTGTTCTGCGCCTTATTCGGAGAGCCAGCGGAAAATAGCTCATGCAGCATCATCTCCACACCCGGCACCGTAACCGGCTTGTTCCTGATCATGTATTGCCGAGCCGAAACAAACGTGTTGTGCAACGGCACTAGCCGAAATACGAACGCCCCGTCGTCGTCCGACGCCCGCATACTTTCCAGATATCGAGTCGCTGCAATCACCAGGCGTACGTACATCGGTGTGCCGGAAACATAAAACACCGCGGCATCGCTGCCGCCACGTATGGGATTCAATTCGTCGTAAAGTCCCGAAGCCTGAAGAAAATTTCTCAACTCGCCCAAGTTGCCGTGTGCCATATGAACGACTTCGCCCTTCAATTCGGCATTCAGATAGACGAAAATGGCGTGGCCGTCATCGAAAGTCATCAAGCCCATCTCGCGCACCACATGCTTCATAGTGGCAAGCGGATCGCGCAAGTCGAAAATACCGCTCACGGCAAGCGCCTGAACTTTTTCGCTGACAACGATAGGGCGCCCGATTTTCCCTTGGATCGCCCGGAATACACTCGATAAGGACGAATTCCTCGCCACAAAACTCGGTGTCGGCGGCTCCGCCATGGCCGCCGATGCATCGGCAGCGGCCAACGCGGGAGGCGAGTCGCCGCTTTGTGCGTGCGCAACGCTCCCGCAAAAACTCCAAACCAAAATCAAAACCGCAAAACCGACACCCAACGAACGCGACCACACTCTGCGGCTATACGGCATCACCGAAAATCTCCCGGACACATACCGAAGTGCCTTTTCATTTCCGCGGAGAAATGCGATGACGACGCATAGCCGTGCTTGTAGGCGACCTGCGTCATCGAATCGTCACCGCATACGACGGAATGAAGCGCGCTCAGTGCACGCCACCGCAGCAACTGACGCTTCAAACCGCAGCCCCAAATCTCGTGGCACAGCCGGCGGAATTGCGCCTGCGATACCCCATAGCGGGACGCCAGATCTCCAACTGAAACCTTGCCCTGCGCCGCACCCAACAGGAACACCACCAATCGGTATGCTTCCTGCGCACGGATAAACCGCTTGAACTCGCATATCTGAGGATCATTCTCGACCAAGCGCTCAATCAACCAGCGATCAACTCCCCTCTTCGCATTGCTTCCTCGTATCTCACACCGTACGACCCCGGGCCCCTTCCAAGCCGACCCGACGATGCTTGCATCGCCCTGTGACCATTCGAAAAACGCCAATAATTTAGCCGGTCGTGCGATCGGAACCGATTCAATCGCATAGATCGCGTCCAGCGATTCAATCGTCAAGGTGCGAGGAGTCGCCACTAAACGCACCCCTTCCTGATTCACAACAGACATTTCCCCTCCTTCGACCGGCGGTCATTTACCCCGGACCCGCGCCTCGATATCGACACGTCCCATCGCCTTAATCCGACGCCACCTTTCAGCTGGATGCAGCGCTACCTGATTTCATCCACGGCACTGAGCAGGGTGCCAAGAATACTCAATGCCGGAGTGCCGTGACACAGGACAAATCCCAATCCTAAATAGGCGCATGCCCAATCAAAACAGGAAACTCTCGACCGAGGCGGAAATAAATACTAAAACGATCAAATTTCCCGCATAGGCTTGACCTGGATCGAACGAGGCTGGTTTAATTCGACCCTGTTCGGAACAGGCAAACATATTTCGCACAACCAACTGAATAGATTTTCAACTGCGCAGCCTAAACCGCGAACCTCGGGTCGACAACTCGACCTAGGCGCGAGTTTTGCGGGTCGGCCGAAAAGACGATCGCCCCAGCCCAGACTGGCTGATTGGCATCGATCTTTACCTCTGCATTTTTATACGAAATTTGAGAGTTCGAAATGGAATCACAGAGCAAGAATCCGCTTTACGAATTGCGGATTTTATTTGGACCAATGTACGGGGTCGACTTGCTCTTACCGTGCCAGGACCAAATCTTCATCTCTGTTTCCGCAAACGATACCATTTCCAATGACGAAAACCGCGATCTGTCGGCTCAGCACCTGGCAATCAATTCGTTATTTATACCGCATTACAGGTCGGGGCTTAGTTTTCGGATAAGCTTCCGTAACCAATCCAAATCCTCGCCTGACGTAAATTCGACGCCGGATAATCCGGAAAGCGAGAACGATAGCGGTGATTTCACAGTCGAATGGATGGATCACAATGATTTTTCCGTCTGCAAGCATCATTTCAATGACGTTTGCCGTTTCAATGAAATTGCATTCTCGATTAAACATAGCAACCGTAATTGGTCGCCGGCTGTATTGTCGTTTCGACCAGAGCGAGAAATTGACCAAACCAATTTATCTGATGCGGTCGACGTACCCCTTTCTCGAAACAGGAGGCGGATAACTTTTCCGGTCTGCGTCGTTGTAGCGGTCATCTTTCTGACGACTAGTGTTCTATTCAGCATGTTCGCGCGTGCGGAAACGAAGCGGGACATGACACAATTTTTTCTTGATGGACCGTCTCGAAATTATGTTTTTTTTAAAGATGGCAAGACGTATGTGGTCGCCGAAACCGATGCCGGAGCGGATTGGGACAGGCAGCGTGCGCTCAGAATGCCCGCGCACGTGCATCCGTACATCACTTCGATAAATGCAGAACAAGACAAAGCCACGACGCTTCTTGCCAAGCACGATATCGATTTTTTCACAATTAGCTTTGAAAAGATCGACGAGCCTGAATTGATAATGGTCGATAACGGCCAAGCTTCGGCAGACCAGCCCAAAGCACGGCTGGCCACGAGCTTATTACAGGAGGCACTGCCTTTCGCTACGGGTTTGCACATCCGAAGCGTCAATCTCGCAACGGTTGAAGCAGATGCGGAAGCACAGCTAGACCGAATCCCCGTGCTTCACACCAAAATTCATTCCGATGGCTATGTGACTTTTTTCATAAAAGGCTTTGTCAGCGATTATGCGCTTTCGGCACTGACAAAATTAGCCAAGAATTTTTCGGATGACTGGGGTCATCGAAAAATCCGTTTTAGCCTGGAACTAAGAACAACCGGGTTGAACGGTAAGCCGCATCAGACCGGAGAGGATAGCTATGTACTAGTTGATCCAAACCACTGGTATTTTGAAAATTCAATATGAGGTAATTTGAAATGACGGACAAAATCGATCCTAGCAACACAGATTATACTGGCGGCTTAGATTCCTATCTCGTCAACATTTCCGAATCTTTCTTCGCAGGGGTAGGCAGCCTCGGTGCCGCGATGGATGTCGCACTGAAAAAACTTACGGAAAGCCCATCTGATCCGAGCGCGCTGGCTGGGTATCAGGCAATCCTCTCGGAATACAATCTGTATCGTAATGCGCAAACCAGCGCCGTTAAGGCGATGAAAGATATCGATTCGTCCATCGTCAGTAATTTCCGATAAAACCTTTATCGCGCCTCATCAAAACTTATGAATCGGGCTATGCATATCACAAACGACTGCTTATCAAGCATGGAGTTTTCGGAGGTCACCGACGATCAAGATCTTGATGCGGCGCTACGTTCCGCAACCAAGACGCTGACCGACCAGCTGATCGATTCGCGGAACGTGATCGACGCCGGTCTAAGTACTGCCGCTTCGCTTTCGGACCCGGGCGCACTGGCGCGATTGCAGGCTCAGTTGGCCAATTACAGCATCAATATCGGCATAGTCAGCAGTCTCGTAAAGAAAGCGACGTCCGGTATTGAAACACTAGTCAAAGGTTGAGCCCGGTGCGAATTGTTACTTGCCTCTCTTTGCTTGCTGCCGTCTTGGTACTGACTGCATGCCACGATGAAACTTTGCTTTCCAATCTGAGCGAGCAGCAAGCGAACACGGTAGTGGCATTGTTGCAGAAGCACGGCGTCGCGTCCGCCAAACAAGGGGCGGCAAAAACCGGTTATCAAATCGCGGTCGACCACGTTGATTTTCCTGCCGCGGTCGACCTGAT
Source organism: Amerodectes protonotaria (assembly GCA_025882695.1). Classification (NCBI taxonomy): domain Eukaryota; kingdom Metazoa; phylum Arthropoda; class Arachnida; order Sarcoptiformes; family Proctophyllodidae; genus Amerodectes; species Amerodectes protonotaria. The sequence goes on from JAOZJS010000895.1 coordinate 6,829, forward strand.
ACAAACCTACGATCTGCCCGCTCCTCCCGACGTAGAAATAAGCCAGGCGTTTCCCGCCGACAGTCTGATATCTACGCCTCAAGCTGAAAAAGCACGACTGATTTCTTATATCGAACAACGCCTGTCGGCAAATCTTTCCTCATTGAGTCATGTCGTTCGTGCGCGTGTCAACGTGAGCTATCCCGTCGACCAGGACCAAGGCAATCCGCCTGGTGCCATGCATGCTTCGGTTCTGATCGTTTATAGCGACGATGTCGATACGCAGACGCTGATCAGCGAGGTGAAGCGCTATGTAAAAAACAGCTTCAATGACATCGACTACAACGACGTGTCCGTGCTGGCACAACGGCAAGTGCCCGTTTTTCGCGCACAAGTTGCTGCGCCCTCCACGCCTACCTTTATGTTCTACCAATTAGGAACGACGTTGACCGCATTGTTTGGCCTGAGCATTCTGGTTGCGGCTGTTTTTCTCTTCAGAATGAACAAAAAGAAATTATCTTGAGATCAAAGTACCTTCTCAAAATCATGCTCGATCCGGCGTCTTACGTGCATCCTCAACGGCAGCCTATATCAGATGATATGTGGCGACGGCTTCCGCATAAATTGCAAAATATGATGTTATTCGAGCGTTACCGGCTGCAATCGAATTTCGCCTTTCGCAGCGAGCACGGTCTCTTGATGGATCTGCTGCTGGCACATTGGCTTCAACTGAATCGCCTCTGCTTCCTGCTTGGCGCATTCAGTCAGCGAGCTAATTTGCTCGCGTCCAACCGCTACCGGCGACTGGATAGCGCATGCAAGCGATTTCTCGATCTGCCCTTTCCCAATTGCGTCACGCCACCCGCGCTCGGGCTCATGGACGATCTCACTGCAATTGGCCTGACGGGCCTATTGAGGACGCTCCCGAAGCTGCCCGAGGCTTTGAAGCAACGCCTCGAATTGATCGTGGCGCCCACCACTAGTCAACAATGCGACCGGACATTGACATCTCATGATGTCTCGCCCTGGATACCGCCGAATTTGCTTTTGTATGCCGCAAGCTATGCCAAATTTAGTGCATAAGGTTTATGACGTTGCCTGCGACCACGAAGCCGGCGTGGTATATCGCTTCAGCGCCATACATCGGGCCAATCGGCCCCGCTCGGTTGAAAAAACCGCGCGCCGCTTGGCAAAGCAGGCTTTTAGCGACGCTCAATCCGAAGCGGATGCGATCCGACAAAGCGCCTTCGCGGAAGGATACCGGGACGGTATGACGGCCAGCCTCGAGCAAGTTGTGAGCGAATTGGTTGCAGTATCAAATCAACTCGATATGCATCGACATGAAACATGTGACGCACTGCAAGTGGAGTTGCGGTCTATTTTCAGTCGCGACGCCGCCTTACTTGCTTTGTTCGATGATTTTTTAGAACACACCAAGTTGAAGACAAAACCCTCCATTGTCGTCGCGGTGCCGCGCTGGAGCGGCCTCTCCAAAGAGACTCTCAGGAATAGGCTAAAGGAAGACGGCGTATCGATTGAAGTGACGTCAACTGAAGGTCGCGCGTTTTCTATCACGTGCGACACCGTAGGTATCGATTTCGTCCCCGAGCTTGGAGCAGCTAAATTGATGGGGCGACTAGCCGTTCAATCGATAATTCGCAATCCGAAATCAATCAAAGGTCGTGTTCTAAAAGAAGTCCTAGAATCCGTCCACCTTCTTATCGAAAAGGAATCTCATGGAAATCAAGACCAGTAACCTTTTCTATGCTCGACACTATGATGGCGCGCCCCCGGGCATCCAGACATCGGACATCGGCATGGACTCGACGAACAGCATTCCTCCAGACGTCATGCAGCAATTCATGACCAGCTTGATGTCATCGTATGCGCTACTGGAAAGCGAAGAGGGGAATCCGAACGCCACACCTATCGTCACCTTCGATAGCGACACATTCTGATGGGCTTCCCATCAGCCAATTTTTAGAGTTGGGCGTCCGAATGTCGTGAATATTTTCCTATGCAATTTTGTTTTTATAAGTCAGCAATCCTATTTTTATTCACATTTTTAATTTTTACCGATCTTTGCCATGCAAGGGAACCCGGCGATTGTTTCGATAAGGCGGCATACCGTTATGGCATCACCGAAAAATTGCTTCGTAGCATTGCCATCCATGAATCTGCGGGCAATCCGTCGGCAGTCCATCGTAACAAGAATGGCAGCGAGGATATCGGCATAATGCAGATCAATAGTTCATGGTTACCGCGACTAAATCGATTGGGTATCCGGCGCCGCGATTTATTCAGCGCGTGCACCAATGAGCAGGTCGGTGCTTGGATACTTGCGATGAACATCGCGCGCAACGGTAAAACTTGGCGCGCAGTGGGCGCTTATAACGCAGCCGCTCCTGCCAAGCAGGAGCGTTACGCTCGTGCGATTTTCCACATCTATTACTCCCCGTTCCCCGCCGTCTCAGCGGCGCACAAAACCCCGGCACACCCCGCGCCAACGGGAAAACGAAGCGCGCTCAATGCCTTGGACGTTCGGGTCCGGGGCGGCATTGACGTCACGACGATTTACGGAGCCGAATCACGCGACTGAAGTTCACGCACCAGCCCACGCGCGGTTCGATGCGCCGCCCTTGGTTCCGGCGAGCATGCAACGGATGCGGTCGGTTATATTCAATCGTTCTTTTGAAAGATATCAGACTCCCGCCCCCATCCCAAACAGTTGTCATATAACCTCCTTTATTAAGGATTACATAATATGAAATTTCTAGAATACACCCTTCCGCAGATACGACAAGGTGCCGATGCACCGAACGCAATGGACCGCATCGAGACCTTCTCGCTATCCGGAAGCGCGATCAGCAACGCACTCCGCGAGGCCCCCCGGTTATCCCCTGGGGTACTACCGAACTCATCCGGGTATCCGGCCGAAACGCCTGATTTACACCTAGAAAAGGCGAACTTACTCGTGCAGAATGCCCTGCAAAGGGCCGCGCTCGGACAGGACAACAATCTTGAACTAGCGCTAGAAGTACAGTCGCAAGCGCATGCCGATGCCGTCTCGACCATCACGCAAAATTTGGCGAATCTGAGATCGACTGGACCGTCGATCGGACAGCCGTACGACTCCGACTCGGGTGTATCGGCATCCGCCAGTCAGTCGGCCGCCATTGTCGACGGCATTCCGATCAATACCCTTAACGACCTAAAAGCGTTCTACTCCCAGTACGCTGCGGACTATGCCAAGCTGAGTGATTATATCCATTGGTTCAAATATAACTTTCCACAGAGCTGTGCCGACAAAATCGCGGCGTTCGCGGAAAAATATGCGCAGCCGCTTTACATCAACGCAGGTATCGACCAGGCCTATGTATCGTTGTCGCTAGGCGATAGCTTCGTGATATCCGACACCTCGCTTGCAAAGAAAGGCAGGTATCAAACCTACAGCGTCGATTCCGGGCCGTTGGACATACTCAAAGACAACGCGGCATTTATCGACCAGTTGCATACTGATGCGACCAATGCCAATGTGATTTGGGCTGCTTGCTTCGCTTCGGCCCCGTGCACGCCAACGTTACAGCAAGCCCGAGACGCAGTCGCTCAACTCGAAGCGGCTGCGAAAAATATCTATCACGTGACCGAACCGCCGCCCGAGGGAGCGAAAACATCAGCCGATTTTTATACATGCGTAGCGGATCGAAATGGAGGGTATATCGTCACCCCGTCGAAAGCCTTTCTTGACGCAGTGGATAAGTTCAAGGCTTACACGCGGGAATGGGCAGCCTCGGGCCACGCAACGGATTATGACGGCAGTGCGCGCGACGCAGCCTTGGAGATTGCCGGCGCCTGGGTCGGGGAATGGGGTAGCCCGGGTGACCAGTCCGCCGTCGAGCAAGCGTGGCTCACCCGCATTAACCGCGATTCGGTAGCGTATTTCCAAGCGATTAAGCTAAGCGATCCTGACCGCGTATCGACATGCATCGATAGTTTGATCCGATCGGATGCGGCCCAGTACGGCGGCTTGAAGACGACGATCAGCGAGGCCAAGGATGCAATCGTGGACCCGTACGGCGTTCTCGTCCAAGAATATATGCAATACGTGCAGTCGATCACCGATTTGATGGCCAATCTGTCGACCTATGTCAACGCATCGGGAGACGGCACGACCGTTTCGTTCCGGGCCGCGGAATTGAAAAGTGCAATCGAGGCCAAGATCGCAGAATTCAAAAACTGGTCTCTGACGCTACCGGGCACGTCCGCCCTATCGGCAGCCGATTGGCAAAAGGAGCTTTCGGGCAACTTCAACGCGACGAGCAATTCCGACGGCACCACGCAAATCTCGCTGGACCTGACGAATTTACAAGCCATGAGCGACTCGCTGAAGGGCTATTCGGACAGCGACATCAGCGTGACTCAATACAACGCCTGGTATACGGGTTTCACGGGGCAGAAAGACAGCGTGATGAATCTTTCTCAAAGCATTGCCGAGAAATTTTCGAGAATGAATTCGACGTTCGACAATCTCGTGAAACTGATGAGCTCGACTATTTCCGCACTGATGGATTCCGCCAAAGGGTATTTGCAAATCTAAGTCCCGGGAGCTAAGTCCCGGGTGCTAAGTCCCGGGTGCTAAGCCCCGGGTGCTAAGTCCCGGGAGCGCGCCGCCCTCAACGGGACGCCAGTCCCGTGGGAGTTGCTGCCCCAGCGTGAAGATCGGGCACCTGGGTCGTTCGGGTGCGTAACCGCGTAGCCTGCAATTCCGTTTCAATCAGCTTGCCACGCAGATCGCGGTAGCGATTGGGAGAGTCTTTCATCAAATACGTGGCAAAGCGGCTCTGGCTCGCCGCAAGATCGGGAGCCGGGGCATGCGGATCATATGCATGCCCCTTCTGCAAGACCAAGAATCTGTCAATTGCCACAGCCAATCTCGGTGCATCGACACGCGTTTCTGCCCGCGCCTGCTCAGCCAAGGACGTCAAGGCAACCTGCACCGCCAACGCCTGGCTGTAGCGCAACTGATCGAACTCCAGATCCTTATCCAGCGAAACGAGGATTTTTTTCATTTCGAGGGCGCTCGGCACGTCCGGGACGTTCGGCTCGGTCGTAACGTGCATTTCGGAGGCGCCTTGATTTTGGCCGCCCCTGCTTACACCGTCGCTCTGCGCTGCAATGCTCCGATAGGCCGCGGTTTTCGCGTCGAGCTTGGCGCTGAGATATTCCAATTGCGAGTCGAGCATACCGGTCATCGTGTCGATATGCACACGGGTATTGGCGGGATCGGAAAGCCAAGACTTCAAGCTGGTGCGGGTAAGATAGGCCCGCGAGTCGTTCCAGGTTTTTTGAGCAGCCTGTTTGGCTAGGGCGGGTCGGTGCAGACTCGCCGATTGTCCGACGAAGCTGGATGCCGCCCGCAAACGCCCGCGTGCATCGGCACCCTGGCGCTTTACCCAATCGCGCGCTTTTTGCCCTAGCGTCGGTTTAGCCCCCCGCTTCTCCACCACGGACGCTGAATCAGCGGTGTACGTATATTTATCGTCGTAACGCTTCCCCGCGTCATCTGCGACGCGCTGAAGGAATGTCTGACGCTGGTCCTCACGCGACGATATTTGCTCGAAAAATGCGGACCTCAGCTTTAGGCCGACGAGCGGATCGGCATCCGCGTGGCCCACCGTCCACTGATCTACAGATGCGAGGAACTCGCGATTCAACTCGGGATCGTCGTTCTTGTAGTATCCCTGGTACCGATGCTGCCGCCCGTGACCATTGATGAACTGGTGGGACGAGGCGCCCATCGCCACGCCCCCGCCGATCCCCATGCCCAAGAGTGTCGCGATTACCGGCGCGCTCGCCACAGCGGCCCCGCCTGCCGCCGCAGCGCCGACCGCGGCGACCTTGCCGAAGGTGCCGCCCGCGTAAACTGTGCTCGCGGCTAGAAAGCCCTTGTTCCAGCTGGCGTAGCTGCCGAAGAAATCGTCGTGTTGCTTGAGTTTTTGCGAAAGAAACCGATGATATTCGCTGACCGCTGAAGCCTGATCGTCACTACCGAGCAGCTCGGAGATTCGTTGTTCGGTAGCGTTCTTTTCCAGGCGGAACGCATCGCGCTTTTGGCGCGATTTATGGACCATATAACCGCCGAGTCCCAATGCGCCCGCGGCGGCGACGGGACCTAGGACGAACGTCCCGGCCATTCCCGCGGCGCCGGTTGCGGTGAGCGCTGTGGGGTGGCTACCAGTCGCGATAACCGCGGACTTGGCCGCAATATCGGTCGAGGCTTTAGCGAGGATCGATACGCCCGCACTAGCCGAAAAGAATCCCACCCCGCCGTCAGCCTTGTTCTGCTCGCGCAGAAAGCCAAGCGACTGCTCACGCTGCTCCTTGATTGAGCGCATAACGGAGAGTAGTCGGACGGCATCGGGTGGCAACGAGCCGCCTCCTGCAGCATTGGTATCCCATTGCGACGAAGCTATGATGGCATCGATGCCCTGGATTTCCCGCTCAATCTGGGCGAGTTCCGTTTTTAATTCCTTTCGGGTGTGAGCGGCACCGTGCATTTCCTCGAAGCCGGCCTTGATCGCCATTATCGACAGCGGCAAAAGCGCGCCGGCCACGCCGACCGCGAAGCCAAAGTCGCCCCACCCATGCGGCGTTCCGCTGTCCTTCACCCACCCAAGGGGGTCGCTTGCGAGTAGCTGAGCACTCTCGTCAAAGCTCTTTTCGATATCGCCCCAGCCGCTCTTCAATAACTGAGCGACATATCCGGCCGCCGCGTAGATACCGTGCACGGCTTCGTCCAGATCGACCGCGAGCGCTCCCCCACCATCGTCATGGTCTTGTCCGGCTTCCAACTCAGTTGCGCCCGCAACATGATGCTGTGCCCATGCCTCGGAGGCGATCACGAGTTTCTCCGAGAGCTGCGCACAGCTATCGATCAGCCTTGACTGCGAGCCGCTTGCGTCATCCGCCGCGAGCCCGGCGTTGATACGTGAAAAGGCGCAATGCAGCGCGCTGGAATGCTCGAGGATAGAAGCAGCAGCGTGCGCGTCGCCGTCACCGGACGCAACACTGGTAGGCAGAGCACTCACCGTCCGACGAATCTGCTTTGTCTGGCTGTGAACGTCAATACGCGCATTAAGTCGTTTTGCCCAGGCATCGTGTAACGCAGGCAGCAAGGCTCGCGAGCTTTGCGTTGGATCCGCCGAGGCTCCGGCGGTTGAATGGCGGCGCGACAGATCGGTCGGAACCGCGCCGTCGTTTTCCGGCAACTCGACCTGTAGCGAGGGAGCGCTGCTGCGCTTCTCGATTTCGCTGTCGAGATACTCGGCAAACAAAGTCGAATCGGTCAGTCCACGAACATGCGACAGCATAGTTACCCTCTCAATATCGAACGAAAATGCGAATCATACGCATTATCGAAAATAAAAACGGGCATATATGAACTGGCGATGCGTTTTGGGCAAACTCCCAAATAATCTGCGGATCAACCGCGGTCCAAATGCTTTCGCGCCGCCTCACCGCACTCCCCGTCAGGCTCGAACCGCCGCGCCGCCCGAAGTCCCGTACTTATTCGCCCTTCCAGCCGGCCCTTCTATCGAGAAACGCAAAAAAAAAACGTCATGGACGCCGGTTTGCAGAATCAGGAAAAAGATTGTGTTGACGGAAGTTTGGAAGACATTCGACAAAACACGCCGAGAGTTGCGGCAATCGGTGTTCAACATGTTCGAGAGGCGGTCTCTCAGCAACGACTCACGTAAAAGGTGCCGATGGCCGCGCACGCCGTCGCGCAGCGCGAGCCTCGCCTATACGATCGCGCAGATCGTAAATGCGGAACGGCCCGTATGGGCCGCGATCACCGCGATCTCAGTCACCCAGCACAGCCATTCAGACATGCTGTCGCTCGCGCGCGCCCCGCACGCACGCTGCACCGTACACGATGCCCGGGCTCGCCCTTGCACGCGAACCTGACGCCCACGAGCCGCAATCCGGCGCGGCCGTCAGGCGCAAATCCGACGCCCCAAAACAAAAAGCCGCCAAGCATCGAGCCTGGCGGCGTAGCAAAGCCGAGCGCGCCTAAACAGACGCGCCCTATTTCAATGACAGGCCAGCCGTATCAGACCGAGAACGACGAACCGCAACCGCACGTGGTCGAGGCGTTCGGGTTCTTGATCACGAACTGCGCACCGTTCAGATCGTCCTTATAGTCGATCTCGGCGCCGACCAGGTACTGGTAGCTCATCGAGTCCACGAGCAGCTCGACGCCGTTCTTGTTCAGCACGGTGTCGTCCTCGTTGACGGTTTCGTCGAACGTGAAACCGTACTGGAAGCCCGAGCAGCCGCCGCCCTGCACGAACACGCGCAGCTTCAGTTCGGGGTTGCCCTCTTCGATGATCAGTTGCTTGACCTTGTCGGCCGCGGCGTCGGTGAAGACGAACGGGGACGGCATTTCCGCGGGAGCGGTGGTTTCGGTTGCGGTTTCGGTGACTGCGTTCATGCGAACTCTCCAGAAAGCTTATTGCCGCTATTGTAGGACTGATCCGAAGATCGTGCCGAAGCCTTTGAATTCAATAGCTGAGCGGGACATTACGCGGTGCGCGGATACAAAAAAACCGCCAGCGCGAACACTGGCGGTTTTTTCGCGGCCATTCCGCCCGGAAGCGGAACCGGCACCCGAGCGATTAACGCTTCGAGAACTGCTTTGCGCGACGTGCCTTGCGCAGACCCATCTTCTTACGCTCGACTTCACGCGCGTCACGCGTCACGAAGCCTGCGTTCGACAGGGCGCTCTTCAGCGTTGCGTCGTAGTCGATCAGCGCGCGCGTGATGCCGTGGCGCACTGCACCGGCTTGACCCGTTTCGCCGCCGCCATCCACGTTGACCTTGATGTCGAAGGTGGTGCCGTGGTTCGTTAGTTCGAGCGGCTGGCGCACGATCATCAGCGACGTTTCACGCGAGAAGTAGTCAGCGATGGGCTTGCCGTTGACGACGATGTCGCCCTTGCCAGCCTTGATGAAGACACGAGCGACGGCGCTCTTGCGGCGGCCCGTACCATAGTTCCAATTACCGATCATATGGGCTCCCCTTAGATCTCGAGCGCTTGCGGCTGTTGGGCCGTATGCGGATGCGTGCCTTCAGCGTAGACCTTCAGCTTCTTGATCATCGCGTAGCCGAGCGGACCCTTCGGGAGCATGCCCTTGACCGCCTTCTCGAGCGCACGGCCCGGGAAGCGTTCTTGCATCTTGCCGAACGTCGTTTCGTAGATGCCGCCCGGGTAGCCCGAGTGACGGTAGTACTTCTTGTCCAGCGTCTTGTTGCCGGTAACCTTGAGCTTGCTCGCGTTGATAACGATGATGAAATCACCGGTGTCGACGTGCGGGGTGAACTCAGGCTTATGCTTGCCGCGAAGACGGCGTGCCACTTCGCTGGCGACACGGCCGAGAACCTTATCCGTCGCGTCAATCACGTACCATTCGCGCGTCACCTCATGGGCTTTTGCGGAAAACGTCTTCATGATCGATCCAAAAATAAATACGGGTGCCCTTTCCTATCCTGCTTGTCTTGGTGCGTTCTCGCCCGAGCTTTATTTACCTCAGTAGCACGGTACGGACGCGATGTGCAGGCTCTCCCTGATCTTCCCGCAGGCACTGAATGCGGAAAGCCGAGGATTTTAAAGGATTTTTCGTGTCGCAGTCAATCGGAGATGACTGTTATCCGGAAAAAGACAGAATCGGACGAAAAAAAAACCCGAGCCGAGGGCTCGGGTTGAATCCACCTTTGGAGGAGGGTGGAGGAGACATGCGGAGCTTGCCGCAGCGCGACAAGCAATGGAACTAATTATACGGGTTTCCTCTAGGGCGCGCAAGAAAAATCGCATCGTAAAACAACATCTCATAATGCGATAAACATATGGCGACTGGTGCATAAGCGCCGGCCGTCGCCCGGACGGCTCGTGCGCGGCCCGCTACAATGCATGTCCGCAAATCGATTCGCGCAAGCTGGAGCAGATGTATGGAATGCAAAGTCAGTTGGATGGGGCAGGACGGCATGGCGTTCGCGGCCGAAACGGGCAGCGGCCATCTGGTCGCGATGGACGGTTCCCCCGAAGGCGGCGGCCATAACCTCGCGCCGCGTCCGATGGAAATGGTGCTGCTCGGCACGGGCGGCTGCACCGCCTACGACGTCGTGCTGATCCTGAAGAAGAGCCGCCAGGAAGTGGCGGGCTGCTCGGTCACGCTGAAGGCCGAGCGCGCGAGCGAGGATCCGAAGGTGTTCACGAAGATCCACTTCCACTTCACGGTTACGGGCCGCAACCTGAATCCGGCCACGGTCGAGCGCGCGATCAACCTGTCCCACGACAAGTACTGCTCGGCGTCGATCATGCTCGGCAAGACCGCCGAGATCACGCATTCGGTCGAGATCGTCGACAACGCCGCGCTGTGAGCGCGCGGGCCGCACGCTCGGCCCCCGAATGAGAAAAGGCCGGCGGCTTCCTCGCGAAGCGCCGGCCTTCGTGTATCGAATCGCAAAGCAGGCCGATAAGCCGGATTTTGTGCGCGCCGCGCGCGAACGCGCGGCGCGTGACAGCCATTCCTCTAGGCGCGCCATTGCTGACGCGCTCAAGCTTCCTACCCGCAGACGCAACGGGGGCCCCGCCCTGCGTCCGAAGACGCGTGTCTGCCTACTTGGAATTGCTCCGGGTGGAGGTTACCGTGCCGGCGGACGTCGCCGTCGCCGCGGTGCGCTCTTACCGCACCGTTTCACCCTTACCTGATCCCGGCTTGCGCCGGGCCATCGGCGGTCTGTTCTCTGTTGCCCTGTTCCGCGTGTCGCCACGGATGGCCGTTAGCCATCACCCTGCCCTGTGGAGTCCGGACTTTCCTCTCCCCGCGCGGCTTGCGCCGCGCAGGCCGCGACTGTCTG
>JAOZJS010000896.1:0-17726 GCA_025882695.1 Amerodectes protonotaria
CGGCCACAACCGATGCCGAACTAGATGATGAGGATAGACGATTGAGCAATACCGATGGTATTTCGTTCGAGGGTAAACTAATGCCTTGATGATGGTTATGGTTATTGTTATTGCTGCTGCTGCTGCTGTTGATGCTGTTACCGCTGTTGCTGTTGTTGTCTTGAACGATATTTGTTTGTTTCGAACCATAAGAAACCGATGAATGTCTAATACCACCACCACCACCACCACCGCCACCATTTATTGTTTGTAGATGATGTTTATGATGTTGGTGATGATGGCGATGATGTTGGCGTGAAACATTATTATTATCAACAACAATAAAATTGGGCCTTAAGGTTGTTGTTGTATAGTCTTCGTACTCTTCTTCATCGTGGTCCTGGTCGTCGTCATCGTCGTCGTTCTCTTCGTGGTCTCCGTCTTCATCGTCTTCCTCCTCCTCCTCCTCCTCATCCTCATCATCTTCGTCTTCGTCGTCTTCTTCTTCATAACCATCCTCAGGTAAATTATGATTTATGTTTGTCGATGTTTTCCTATTTGCTAAAATCGATTTCGATAAAAGTGAACCAGACGACGAAGAAGACGAGGAGGAGGATGCTGCTGGTGGTGGCGGTGGTTGTGGTGGCTGTCCGAATGTGGTCGATTGAACGATTGTGGACGATGATGGTACGGTTGTGGTAGAAGAGTTTAATGATGGCTGTGGCTGTGGTTGCTTTTGCTTTTGACAACCACGACGTCGACGATGATGATGATGATGATTATGATGGTGATGGTGGTGATGGTTGTGGTGGTTATGATGATGCTGTTTGTTGTTGTGATTACTATTTATGGCTACCGCGGCCGCTGTCGATGATGAAAACGAAGACGAAGACGACTTCGACGACGATGGAGACGAGGACGACGATGAAGATGGTGATGATGATGATGATGATGGTGGTGGTTGCTGTTTTAGTTGCGGATTCCAGGTTGAAGATCCGGTAATGGTGTTCGAGTTGGCCAATGATGATGGCAATATCAAATTATCATTATTACTAGCAGCAGCATCGGTCGCAGAATCAGTCTCATTGACACCATCAGCAGAATCCGCCAAGATACCTGTTGAACTTGTTGGCATAACCACCAATCCTCCTGCAGCTTCTGCATCATCCGCATCCTCATCACCACCAGAATCCTTCATCAATATCATCATTGGTTGTCGTTGTTGTGGCAAGGTTATGGCATCCAACATCAACTGGATTGTTGCTGCCGTTGTTGTTGGTGGTGGTGGTGGTGAATCTGGATCCAATTCACTGGTGGTGGATGGTGTTTGCGGTGATGATGGCGGTGGTGGTGGTGGCGGAGGCGGTGGCGTCATATCCATCAATGTGGATTGATCAACATCGAAATCATCATCCCTGTCATCTTCATTGGCCATTGGTGATTGTTGTTGTTGTTGTTTTCTCATTTTGATTCCGGAAATCCAGGCCTGTGTGGCTCCTCCTTGGTCTTCGAACAACAAGTGTTGTGTAGCAGGGTGTTATGTGGGTGTGAGCGTGGGCGTGTGGGTGTTACGAGTGTGTATAAACCGTTGAACCGTTCAATCAATTCACATTCCACTTTGAAACATCGCGGTAAGTTTATGGCCCGAAAACGACAAAGAAGAAGACGAAGACTACGAAGGCTACCAAGAAGATGAAAGTTTGTTTTCGTTTCAAAGAAAATGGCCGTCCGATGGGTGAGAAAGAGTGAGAAAGAAATAAATTAAACGACGATGTCCGATTGTTGTTGGTGGTGGTGGTGGATCGGTGGCGGCGGCGGTTGTTGTTCAGTGCAGCTAAAAGCTAAAGCTAAGGCTAATAATAATATTATTCTCAGCAGGTGAGTCGTAGTTTTCTGCTTTGATTTGGATGATGCTTTGATGGTGGGAGACAGACAGAGAGAGCGAGTTGTGTCGCTACATCCTTTTTTTCTGTTTCTTCTTCAACATGTAATAAATATTTAAAAAATATGGCTGCGAATGTTGAAGTTTTTCGTTCAAGTTTTTTTTTCGTTGATGTTCTTGATGATCTTTTTTTTCCCGAAAATTTATCTTCAACACATCCCCGGTATCTGTTGATTCAATCTGGGCAAAAAGAGAGAGAGAGAGAAAGAGAGTGAGACGAAGGGGAAGATTAAGATGAAGATGAAGATGAAGATGGTGAAAACAAATGAGGGAAAAAAAGAGTGAATGTGAAAAATATGTGAAAGCGTTTGTTGTCGTTGTCGTTATATTTTTTTCGGTACGAAAATGAAGGGGAAAAATACTCCACTTGAGAAACTTAGAAATTGGGAAACAACTCGACTCGGTGCTCGGATTTCCACGACACAAAAATGAATGTATGCAAGCTCCATGAAGCGATGCAATCGATATACTATCGACATTGCTCATCCACATTGGCTTGAAGCCACAAAAAAAGAGTGTTGCAAAAGAAATTTGCCGGAAAGCTGGACAAGAAATTTGCCCGAAAATCCGGGAACCAGAACCATTGGTCGGACACCAAAAGTGCGTGCGTGTGTTTGGGCGTGTGTTCAGTGACCTGATTGTTCAGCGAATCAAAAATAATGATTATGGTGAACCAGATCAGGAGAGGATATATTTTTGAAACACACACACACACACACAATCGTACACAGCGCATACAAGCGTATTCTCTCTTGTGAACTATCCGGCGCCAAGTGTGTTGGATGGATAGTTGAGGTGGATTCGAAGAAAACAAAACAAAGAAAATCAAAGAGAGAACTTTGTTTACTACTTTGGCGTGGAAAATCAAAGTTCACTTTGGTTGGCTGGTTGGTTGGTTGATTGGTAGATGAAATCGCCTACTTTTAAAATGTTAACCAACTAACCAACTAACCAACTAACTAACCAACCGAAGAACCATCATCCGAGTGAACCAGGATTCGGGCCCCCTGTGCAGTAAACACACACGAGTGCAAGTACACACTTTTGGTTGAAGGAATTTCCAGTATCATCAGCAATCCTTTATTCCCTCACACAACATGATTATTTCAGAAATAGAATCGGATTGTTCGGATGTTGAGTGTGTGTGTGTGTATGTCATGGATGTAGCAAAATAGAATGGAGAATAGAAACCAAAAATAGAACTCCGAACAACTCCGAACCAAAAGGTTTCGGGCGTAAAGATGTTGTGAGAGAGAGAACCGGGAGCCAAGAGCGAGAGAGAAAAAGCAAAATTTCAAAACAAAAAAAAAATGTTTTTGAGATTGGCATCCGCGTAATCATATTTCTAGCTGTTGTCGGCAGGTTTTCGGGTGGTAAATCTAAGCTCACTAACCTACTAGGGCGCCATCCAACACATACCTTGGATCCTGGTTGACCTTTGGAACCAGAGTGGTGATGGTGGTGGTGGTGGTTTTTTATTGGGCGTCTTGCACGCACACACACACATGCAATCCAAGCTTTGGATTCTCTGCAGTCGATGATCAACGCTCACCTATTTGGAACGACGCCGTGCTGGATTGACGTTGGCAGCTAAATTATCTGCCGAGGCTGTAAATGATGCTGCTGCACCATCACCGCCACCACCACCATCTCAATCATCCAAAGCTCATCACAATAACAATTAAAACACACCACCAACACACCTACACACATCGAGAACGTGCGATGATATTATGATTGTTAATTAAACAACAACGAAAACAGCGATGCAAATTAGCCACGGTTTCACGGTGTTACGTTGACACACACACTGACACAGTGTAGCTTTATGGCACTTGTTGCTTCAACTATTGTTGTTGTTGTTGTCGTATGCTAAAGATCATGTAAATGCATTCAAATGGATTCTGCTAATGGATCACACATTCACATTGGAAGAATCCTGGCGTTCAGGATTGTGCATGTGTAATAAAAAAAACAATTATCGAGATCAGCACAGCACAACAGGTAACAAGAAAAGGTGCAAAGCAATTAGCTTCTGATATCGCGATTTATGGATCGCGGAACAAACTACTACTTCTGGAGAGGGAAGGGGGATAAGGATTGGTGTGGATAATGATGTGGATGATAATAATGTTGACAATATTGGAGCGACAACAACAACAACAAATCAGAACAGTCACAACCACCGTGTAGCTACAGGAGCGTGTACAATCTATGGATCACTTTTGGATCCAGTTCCAATGATGCTGCGTTGAGGATATACTTGAGATACTGGGATACTTCTTATTTTTGCCTTTTGGGCTCGTTAGATGCGAGATATCATTGCGGATATCATTTTGCCTGGAAGGCTTGCTTCTGGACGATTGTCGCTGCGATTGTCGATTCTGTACGATATCCACCTCTATCGGATCGTACGGACATAACAACATGACAACAACATCAAATGACAACCGGAACCTTGAAGGATACCTCGCGGGATTCGAGGATTCGTGGCTTCCAGGATTCAAGAAGATTGAATGAGTCATACATACCAAAAACATCCGCTTACCAAAAGAAGAGAGGATACACACACACCATTCATAAAACAAAACAAAGCAAAACAAAACAAAACAAACGAATTTCCCAAACAAGGTTTGTTTGCAACGAACAACGAATAACACGACCACGAAGAAGATAATCCGCAAAGACACCACCACCAACCAGCAAGAAGAAGCAAGAAGTTGTTGTTGTTGGCTTGTTCTTATTCTTCTTCTTCTTCTTCGTAATATTATTATTATTCTTGCTTTGATTACTTCGACTTCGACGTTCGTTTGTTGTTGGTGGTGATGATGATCATCATCATCAACCTCGCTCGCTAGCCAAACGTCGTTGCCATAATATGATACCAACATCGAGCGCGAAACACCACCACCACCAATTGAAACAGAAACAAGAACAACAGCCAACAACGATAATAATAATAAGAATAGTGTATGAAAGCCAACCAACCAACCAACCAAAATATTCGTTTCTTCGTTTCTTCGTCTTCAACTTCTTTGATTTTCTTGAAGCACGAAACACCGTCAATCTTGTTGTTGTTGTTGGTGGTGGTGGCTCGTTGTTTTCTTTTATTATTCGTCTTCTTCTTCTTCTTCGTCTTCTTCGTGGTCTTCGAACGCGCTTTGATCATTGAGAGCTGTTTTTGTTGTTGTCGTCGTCGTCGTCGAAGTCTTCGAAGTCGTCGTTGTTGTTGTTGGCGGTGGTAGTATCCACCACCATCTTGAGCTCTTTCGCTCGCGGGTCGAACAAGAACGACGAAGACGAAGAAGAAGAAGAAGAAGAAACAAAATTTCCTTGCATACAAAGTATCTTTGGCGAACGCGAGAGAGAAGTAGCGAGAAGCTGTAACAACAGTAACAGCTACAAAATGATAATAACCACAAGATTTAGACAGGTAACTTGAGGTGTTTCGGATTTTCGTTTTTGTTTTTTTTTGTTTTTGTTTTATACACACACACATTGTATATATAATTTTTTAATAATCATCATTATCATAATCATAATCTAGTCAGGTATACACACTAGCCTTGCACTCGAACACACTCATACAGGTGAGTATCGTGATTGTGGATGGATTAAGATTAAGATTGGGATTTGGGATTGGGATTAGGATTTGGTGATCCAGAATCCGGTGGCCGATTTCCTGATTGCCCCCTCTCTAAATAGGTACACACGCGCACATACCTATAAAATAACCAATTTGAACATGAGACATTGAGATTGGGAGGGCCCAAAAATCCAAAACCAGGCCAGCCTTGATTCTGATTGGTTGGCCCGGAGAAGAGACAATTGACCAATCAGCGAATAGTAAAGTCAAGTTCAATTCAAGTGCAACCACACATCCTTGATTTAAATTTGCTTCGATTTGATTGGCTGCTTTACGATGAGACACAGCCCTTTACGCGCTACTACTACTATATGATGTTTAGCATGTGAAACCATTAAAAAAAGGGGTACACTCACCAGCAAAATGGATGAAATAGAAATGGAAGGAAAAATCGTGGCCGCCCAACAAACCACACCCCCGGACACACAAGCTTATTCCGTTTTGGATTCTGCGTATAGATTTTGATTAAGCGTCAAAACAGATTGTGATTGGTTGATTGATGTCCGTCCTGTAACAACACACTCGCACACATTTTAGTATTTTAGCAGATGTATTTCGTGTACCGGTTTTGATCATCATCATCATCATCATGGACAATAAAACATCAAAATTCCATGGCCAACACAACCACCATGATGATGAAGATGATCAACAACAACAACAAGAAGCTCGATGTGGAGTAAAAGGATTAAATCTTTCGAAAATTTTGATTCGGAACAAACAAATAATAATAAAAAAGAAGAATATTGTGATCACACACTTCCAAATATTTTAAGCAAATACACCGCGCGCACACAAACACAAACGCACAACACACCGCATGCTTTCGCACAGGTTTGTACACACATACGGACGGTCCGAACAACAACATGCATAATCTCACCCGCAACGATGGCCGCCGAGCTTCACACCACAAGGATTGGAATGTGGTGGTATTCAGCAACCAGCAGCGACAGCATAAACCAGGGCACCGCAGCACCACGCATAGTACCACGCATAGTACCGCAGCGCAGTACCATACATGTGTGTGCTTCTTCAGTTCTAGCCTTCACTCATATTCTCACATTTTCTACCATGGTGCTTCAGCCACTATTGGCCAGCCAGCCCGACCCTCGAAAAAAGCAAGGCCGTGTGTGCCCAGCGCGAGCGAGAGAGAAGAAGAGAGAGAAGAGAGAAGAGAGAATTTCGATTTTTTTTTTGAAAAAAAACGACGCCGGCAGCGCCATCTGTTGGCCAACAAACAAACTAAAAAACTAAAAAAATGCTTTCGCCACATCAAATTCCGTTTCCGTTTCGTGTTTTTTGGTACTACCACTAGAGGGAGCTGTGTATGCATTTGGGAACGATATGTATTCTCCACAATACAATGCAATACAATACAATGAATCGATAATCAATAATCAATAATAACTTAAAATAAACGGTACAAGACGAAGAGAAAAAAACGAGAACAGGTCAACGAGAACAATAATTTCGAGGATGTTATTTCTTTTGTTTTTCTTGTTTAAATTGATATGACTTTTTGTGTTTTGTGTCTTTTGTTTTTTGAGATGACGCCCAGAAGAGAAACTGAAAATTGGGCGTCAAATCGGCATCCAGGAGTAGGATCCAGCATCGGTGTGTTTTGGGGGAGGATGGGCGTGGATAATATCGTTGTTGTAGTCGTTGTGGTTGGTGATAATGATGATTATGATGCTTGTTTCCGCTCTTTTGGACTAAATTTCCGCACCACTCATCGGCTGCTGCTGCTGTTGCGACGGCTGCGGTTGTGGTTGTGCTTGTTGTTTGTTCGCCATGCTGCTTTCAGTCTGTTGATTCTTGTTGTTGTTCGTGTCGTTTGGATTTTCTTTGTTGGAATTCAACGTTTTACCTGTACGATTTTTACGTTTCTCCAACAATTGATTGCTAATCGAATCCAATGTTTTCAAGCGTACGCTTGGATCAAAATCCACACGCATCGTACGTAATGCTTGTGTCATTTCTTCCTGTACTTCAGGCCATTGATCGTGATCCTCGCGTAAAATGTGTACCGAACAAAGCGGTGTTTGTGGTACTTCAGTGTATCGCTAAGAGAAAATGAAAATGAAAGTAAAGAAAAATTGTGGCAATTAGATATAGAGATTCGGACAAATGATCTTCGGATCAAAGGATTTTCTCCAGTTCACACATACAGCTATCCAATTATGTTTCATGACCTGTTCGATGGTCAAACGCTTTTCCGGATCAGTGTTCAACAAGCCTTTAATCAAATCTTTAGCATCCTTGGAAACATGACGCCATTCAGCATTGGGAAAATCGTATTGGCCAGCACGGATACGTTTCTTCATTCCTGGTGAAATTGCCAAACCATGATTACTGTAGAATGGTGGATAGCCACATAATAGGATGTACATTATGACGCCCAATGACCATAGATCACTGTTGTTGGTGGGGAAAAGTGAACAATTAATCTCACATGCAATAACGATGATCATTAAAAATCACACAAGAAAAAAACACATGAATTCTAACCAGCTTTTGTCATATTTTTCCGGGCCAAGTACTTCCGGTGCAACATAATATGGCGTATAGCATGGTGTTTGCAATGCATGATGATCGGGATTAATCTCTTTGGCGAAACCAAAATCCGTCAATTTCAGCACGCCGGTCGGATCTTTTGTGGTGTAAAGCAAATTTTCTGGTTTCACATCACGATGTGCTATATTCAATGAATGTAGAAATAGGATCGCTTTGCATATTTCTCTCATTATTTCCGCTGCTTCACGTTCGGTGAATGCGTTCTCGGCACGATCCTGGATCCTTTGAAATAGCTCTCCGCCTTCCATGCTGTGGGTTTTTTGAGTGGGTGGGGGAATTATGCAAATAATCATCATCATCATCATTATTATTATAATTAATTAATTAATTAATTATTAAATTACATCATCCGAATTAATAAAATCATCAAATTACACTTGCCATAAAAATATTTGAATATTAACCGCATTAACCACACACTGATTAACCACTTACCATTCCATTATGACGAAAAGACATTTATGAGAGCCAAGAACATTTTCATACACATCAATCACCGGCACAATGTGTTTACAATGGCTTGCACGCCAATGTAGTTCCACTTCACGACGGGATTTAGAATTGTCACGCAATACCTTAAAAACCAGAAAAAGCCGGATATTCAAATTATCGGAATCAATCAAACCAGAAAATTCAATCACTACTAACCTTGATTGCATATTTGTTTCCGCTTGTTTTTGATTGACATTCAACCACTTTACCATTGATGCCCAAACCAAGAACAGTATCGGTGATTTTATAATCATTATAGATCGATGTGGTCTTGATTTTCAACGGTACAGTCTGCTGTTGTTGTTGTATCAATGGATTCGGATGGGGCATGTTTGGATCGTTGGCACCGCCACCGCCGCCGCCGCCTGCACCACCGGTACCACCGGCGGTTCCACCACGATTTCGGTTCATAATCTTTTTCAACAGCATTTTTCGGGGCGTGTCCAGGAAGTGTTGGATGGGTGTGTTGAAATTCAAAAAAAGGACGATCAAGTGTGTAAATGTGTGCGTGTGTGTGTTGATGTGCGTTCAAGGGTGTTGTTCAGGTGAGATAAAATATACAATTATTAATGTAATTATCGTATACTAGATTTTTTTTGTTTCTTTTGCAATTTCTACAGGCGCAACAAATAAAATAATAAGCTCAAATTAATTGGATCCACCAATCAATCAAATGGGATCAATCAAAATGGATTGGCAAAGCAAATCAAATAAAAAAATAATAATGAAAAAACAAAGATTGACAGCCAAAATCGCTTTCTCAAACGTAGAACAAGAACAACAAGAACAAGAAGGCGAACAGGACTTTGGTTCTCTGGTTAATCTTTTGCTACAACATTAGCGGAAATACCTATTTGGACAGCAGGAGCACAACATTAGGAGAAGGAGAAGGAGGAGTAAAAAGAAGATTTTTAAAAATATTTTCAACTATTTCAACATAAACTGTTCAAAATTTTTCAAGGGGGCGGAGCTTGCGCCTAGGCAATGTAGTAGGCGTGCCGAAAAAAAACTGTTGCGAGCCACAACGTGGCCAGCAGAACAAGATTAGAGAAACGAATGGAATGAATGATTTTTCGCGAGCGACGACGAAGAAGAAGATGGAATACGAAACCCGTGTACAACGAGGGATAATAAGCAAGCAAAAACAAGAAGAATGTACACACATAAATCTTACAAAAGGACGTTTTGCATGAGAATGATGATGATGATGGAACACAAGAAAGGCTTCAAGCGGAATGTACCACCAGCCAGCAGCCAGAGCTTTATTTGGAATAATTCATTACTTGATTCGAATTAATCTTCATCAATGGATCTCTAGTGGAAAATTATTGGAAAGCGAGAGCGAGAGAGAATACTTCTCGTTAGCTGCAAACGAGTATAAGACGAGCTTAATGTCTGCGTGTGAGAGAGTGAGAGTGTGTGCATTCATAATTCATTATTCAATGACATTCAACAGCAGCGCGATTTTAGGGTGATGGAATGGCGAGGAACAAGAGGAACGAGAAGAAAAAGAGCTAGCAAGGGAATTTGCGGGCAAAACCCATCCAACAACACCAACAACAACAGCCATAACAACGGCAAAGGAATCGATCAAAAGAAAACACACACACACACACCACCAATAATAAAACGAACAAAACAACGAAAAACTGTCAAATGTTCATGGAATGAAATAGTAATAATGAATTCATCATCATCATCATCATCATTATAATTAACAAATTATAAACTAAAGCACTTAATCAAACAATATGGATGATCACATACCCACGATCACGATCACGAGAACCCCGGATCAATTGATCAGGCCGATTTTTGTTTGCGATTATTACAAGCCACACCACACAGTGAATGTGAGGAATGAGAATGGAACTTCGGACACACACACTAATACCACGACACCACCACCACCAGTGTTTTTCATCCGATATTAATGTCAATGTCGTCGTCAATGTTGTGGTTGGATTATGTAATAGAATTATAGAAACACAAAGAAAAAAATATGTTGAATCATAATTGATGGATTAAACCATTGTTTGGCCTTGGTTCAATACCAACAGCGACCTTCTCCAGCAGAACTAACCAATCGCAAACTCGAATAACACCACCAGTAAAATGGATTGATCGTCGCAAGCCCGAACAAGGTCTCTTATTGGCTAACAATAACAATAATATTAATAATTTGACCTGTATTAAACCGTAATAGTCGAAAACAGGCGCTACGACAGGCTTAAAACTATGTTAAATTTTGTGTAGGGAGATTATCCAGGATCCAGGATGTTTGGAAATCACACATCAGCTCAGATCGTGCACACTCACACGCATACCCATACACACAAACACACATACTTGGAACCGATCTGGAACGATATTTGGATGGCTTGATTTGATTGATTTTGTTTTAATAACATCGTTTTGGTTGGTTGGTTGGTTGGATTGGATGGTTGATTGGATCAGCTCATCCGTCCACGTCTCTCTCCCGCGCTCTCTAAAGCCAATCATTCAATCAAGCGCACAGGTAATTTGACTAACACATACGCATGAGTACTCAATTGCGCGTACCTTTGCCCAGAACAACCAAGTTGGATGTTCAAATGAAGATGAAGCAAATGAAGCAAGCTAGAGAGCTCGATATTTGGCGAACATTTTCTTCGCCAATGATCATGATCATGATCAAGATCGATAGAACAGGTTCTTGGAATTTGGATGCGCTTTGGTGTTTAATCCTGCAATCAAAAATATGTGCTCGGAATTGGATAAAAGCGCGAAAAAAATACGATGTACGATAGCAGCAGCAGCTACAAGCTACAAGCACAACGAAGTTTAAGCAAGATTTAGCTCGAATCTCGTCTTTTCTTCTTCTTCTTCTCGCTATTCTGAACGCTCGTGAACACGTAATTTATGCTTG
This sequence comes from Amerodectes protonotaria, assembly GCA_025882695.1. NCBI lineage: Eukaryota > Metazoa > Arthropoda > Arachnida > Sarcoptiformes > Proctophyllodidae > Amerodectes > Amerodectes protonotaria. Next base: position 11,545 of record JAOZJS010000896.1, read on the forward strand.
TTTCTAGCCACCATCACCACCGACATCAACGACGTTGTTTTCAACCGCAATTTTGACGCACACACACACACACGCACTAACCAAGAATAAATAGTCAAAAAAAATTGGTCAAAATTGGTCAAAATTGGTCGTGGTTTTCGAATGTTTTTGGACCAATCAACAAGCAACAACAACAATTTTCATTATTATTATTATTATTATTATTATTATGATTATCTAACCTATTCGTCCAGGAATCCAGGATTGTTGCTGCCGGCTTCGTCGATGATACATATAAACGCACACACACACGCATACACATGCAACACACCGATACAGACGCAACTTGGCTTTTTGGCCAATCAAAGCTGCTTGCTAAGGTAGGTAGGTAGGTAGGTATCCAAGTGACTTCTTTGGATTTCTCTTGCTCACCACTCCAAAATGTGTATCTCTATGATGTATCTCCGTGTGTGTGTGTGTGTGTGTGTTATTAGTATATGTTTCTCGGTCTGTGTCTGTCTTTCTACCTGGAAAGCCAAGCAGCTTCAAACAACAAGTAGCAACAACAAATGGTAGAATAATATGACAACACCACCAACAGCAACAGCCACAACGATAAATGATGACGGCAACGTAACCAAAACGAAATATTAAAATAATAATAATAATAATAATACAAAACGGCATCGAAACGAAAATGCTCAGCCATAAACATCGGCACACACTCGCTCGCACACTCACTCGCTCACACAGGCACATACACGGACAAGGCGAATTGACATTGCCAACATCATTGGAAACAATTGATGATGATGATGATGGTGATGATAATCAACCACAAACTACCATCATTGAAGAAATATGTCCAGAAAGCGAAAGCGAGCGAGAGAGAGGGCAGAAAAGCAGAAATGATGATGATGATGATAATAATAATATGTGATGTATGGTAACCTTATGGCTGTCGTGGTTGTTGTCGTTGTCGTTGTCGTTGATCAAACATAACCATGGCCATGGCCGTGGATATTTTTTTTTTGATTTCAATTTTCAAATAAATAAACAATCAAACTAACAAACGACGACGACGACGATCATAATATTGGCTCAAATGATGATGTGGTGTTGCGTTGCGTTTCGTTTAGTATCGAGTATCGGGGCGATGTTTCAGGAAAACATCCTGAATGGAATGTCAATGGAATGCCACGATTATGATGTGCCTTCTCGTGTGTTTCGATGATGGTCAAAGCCATGAAAATGGCACCCAAACCAACAACACAAACAACCAAGGCAAGGGAGCAAGATGAAGATCCTCGATTCGTTCGAGGATGGTTGCTCTTGATGCACACGCATACACCTAGTCTAAACGTTTAAGCGTGGAGAAATCTAGTAGCATCCGAAAGCTATTAAGGTGGTGAACTTTTTTTGGTTGTTGTTGTTGTTTTCGGAAAAACAGGTATGCTCGGCTGAGCAAGGTAGCTTACGCCTTTTGGTTGCTACCAGTCAACAAAATCGTAATTAGCAATCATGACGATGCGCATCGCCATTATTGTTATACCGTATTCGTGATACCATCTCTATTACGTGTGTGTGTGTACCTCTTGTTTTGTTTTTCAAAAAAAGCCAAAACAACAATTTAAAAAAAAACAATTAAAAAAACCATTTTTGAATGTCAACCGAAGTTCGTTCCGAGAGAAACTTGACACGTACGAATAGAAAACAACAACAAGAACAAAAAAACACACAACGCATCACCACGAACTCTTCACTATCATCATCACCAGTGCATTTGATCTGATCGCACTCGTACGCACACAAACGCAAACACACACACAAAGCCTATAAGCGATTGTGATTGGAAGCAAGAAACATGACCAAAAAAGGAGGACCAACCTTTTTTAATTTATTATTAAAAAAAATAATAATTTTGACACTTTGGTGTCACACGCGTAAGTAGGTTGTAGGCGTGTGTGTTGTTTGGTGTACGGTGTTGGCTTACGCGGTGGTGGTCGTTCGATGAAATTGATTGGCTAATGTAGGCGCGAAACCAGAGAGTGAAGGGGGCTGGCGTTAGTGTTAGTTTGAGAAACTTTCCCGGGGAAACAATCTTATTTTTTGGGAATCTTTCTTGGATTTTTTTTTGGGATTGGATTTCGTTGCGGCCGAAAAGTTTTCGTTGTTTTTGGTCGCACGCACATCCGAACATTGACATCCACGTCAATCCATCCACATCCACAAAAAGGGAAAAGAGATGAAGAAATCGACGAATACTACGACAACCACGACCAAGACGACGACGACGAAGGCGGCGATGAAGATGAAGATGTCTAGTTAATTCGATGTGTTTGCTTTGTTCGCTGTGAAACGTATCACTTCTGTTTCCCGCTTATTTAGGTTTTTGATTTATAATACACGCACCATCAAGCCAAACTTTTCGTCTCTCTCTCTCTGTTGGTATGTGTGCGTGCACCACCATCGCCAACAATCAGATCGTTTTCGGGACCAACACCAACAAACAAACGAACGAAAGAACGAACGAAATGTTGGCAACAAGAGAAAAATAATTAGAGAAAAAAAACGAAGAACAGAATGTACAGAAGAAGAACAAACACAAAAGAAGGCGAATGCCAATGCGAATGAAAACTTTCCGCTTGGTATATGCTTGTGTATGCTTGTATGCTTGTGTGCTGGTGTATGTATGCTTGTGTGTGTGCTATATCCTCCTATCCTGGCGTCACTGGCTCCGATGAATCCCTTCTTTTCTACTTTCGCCAAGAGTTTGGGATGGGGGGTGGAAGTTCGAATTATAAAAAATAAATTATTTTTTATCCCCGATTCCCGATTCCCCCTCTCGCAAACACAACCAGTACTACTGATGTTTTAAGCTTCAATACGATGATGATGCGCTAAGAGCTACCCCGGATTGAGAAACTCAAGAATCTCAACCTAAAACTAAAAAGCAACCAAAGAGGTTGAGGATTCTGATGATGAAACAGAATCCTTGAGTATGATTCTTATTTTTTAATATTATAAGCTTTCTCAACCAACGTTTTGGTCCAACCAAACCGAACCGAACCGAAGAACGACACTCGGTACACTGGTTGAAGTTGAAGTTGAAATTGAAGTTGAAGTTGGTGAGCTGAAGCTGTAGAAAAAAACTATTTTTGTACCGTTTTTTTTTTGTACAAGCACACACACATACATCAGCATACACCAGCACAACCTAACGTACAACAGTTTAGATCGTACTCTCTTCTCTCTATGTTCATTCCATTCACATTTTGGTTGGTTACTCCCCACTCCTACTTGCTCCTCCTCCTCCTACTTCTTCTCCTCCTCCTCCTCCTCCTCTTTTGATCGAATTGATGTTTGCTTTTTTTTCTATTTATTTTCTTCTTTTATTTTTTCTTCACTATTTGCTTGCACTAGCTTTTGATGATGATGTGTTTTGATTCTTCGATGTCTTCAAAATGATGATGATGATGCCGCTGGTGATGATGGTTGTTGTTGTTGTGGTTGTCGATGCTGGTGGTGGTGTCGAGGATAATTGGTCTTTTCGGTTGCGATGATGTATCTTGAATTGGTTTTGAATGATGGTGAATGGTGCCAGGATGTTGGTGTTGGCGGTGGTGTTGTTTTGGTTGTTGGTAAACGGCTGTGTGTATGGCGCCAACCACCAGTGATATTCGTCACACAAATATTATTATTATTTTGTTTTTTTTTTGCTTTGCTATTTGATCCCGACAAACTAAACTAAACTAAACTGAACTGAAAAAATAACGTTCGGTTGCTGTGGGCGGCCTGTTTGCGTGCGTGTGTGTTCGGAAACCGTTACCGTAGCTGTTTTCAAACAGCACACACTTCGTCCGAAAGCAATTTGTGATTGGTCCCTTTTGCGTGGTGCGTTTTGGAAACGAACGGAATTTTTTTTTTCTGTTCAAAAACCAGCCAATAGGCAATATAAGGTTTCACACACACACACACGCACGCACACAGGCCAAGGCTGAGGATTTGGGTTATTGGAATTTCGTTTTAGTTTTCGTTTTTTTGGATTTCCAAGAAAATAAAATATATTTCTTCTTCTTCTTATTTCGTTTTCGTCTTCTCTTCGTCTTCTCTTCTTCTGGCTCAAGCAATAGGCATCAGATGCTGCAACAGCGTCGTTGGAACCAATCAAAATGCTTGCACCACTTGCACACACACGGCAGCATATCCATACAAGTATATCACAAGGGAATATAGAGCGAGAGTGCACATCCACATCCACAATCCACAATCCAATGCACACACACACACATACATCCAAATGGTATCTATCCAGAAATGTGATTGGTGTTTAGGGAAGAGAAAGCTCCAAATACACAAAGCCAAAGAACGGGAGGAAAAAGAAGAAATTGTTTGTTTTTTTTTATTGATAAATCCAAATAGACAACCAACCAATCAAAGCAAAGCAAAGCCAAAAAAGCGAGAGAGAGACAGATAAAGTTAGCTTGGATATGCCCATTCAAAATGAGGTTGTCCAATCCGCTTTGCAGCTTTCGGCAGCCTAAAGTTTAGGCCCTAAACCATCGGTTCATTGGTTGATTAGTCGATCAATCGGTCGAACCAATCATCATTGTGGGATTTTCGGATTTAAATTCAATTTCAATGACCACCACCGTTTAAGGGTGTTTCTAATAATTTTCCCACTAAATGAACCCAGAGGGTGTGTGGGTGTGTGTTGGCACTTTTCCCATAATCCGATCGCCTAAATCTTTTAGGGTAAATGCCCTCGTGTCGTGCCTATGATCATTGGGATCGATTTGGTGTCGATTTGGATCCTGGTATGTGTGTGTGTGTGCACGCGCTTGTCGAATAAACGCAATCACGCCCGGATAGATCATTGATCAAATATATGATTTTGGTTGGCCGGCGCTCTTTTTTTGGTTGGTTGGCTGTGATTTTTGCTTTTGATTTGATTGAAACCACCAGAAATCTTATCATTTAGTGAACAGAACACACACACACACACACACAGAGGGGAGGAGAGAAAGAGAGGAAAACCACCATAGATATTTGGTGTTCGAAATCAATTTTTGGGCCAATAGTTTTTGTTGTTTGTTTTCTATGGGCGTAACCTCCTCTTGATCATCATCTTTATCGCAAGCAAAGCGGCACAGACACACACGCACACACCACTTAATGCTAATGATGGTGGCACAGCCAATCACAGCCATTGATTCAATTTATTAATACTCCGAGTCATCAGTTCAAACTTCTTTCTACTAGCTTTGGTTTTATTATGGTAGAGATGAGACATTTCAATGTCCAACCCCCCAATCCAAGCTACCAAGCCAAACGAGAACCAGCACAAGAGCCAAACCATATTTGCTTGTGTACGATCAGCGATGAAGCGCCATCTGACGAATAAAGGATCTTCGCTTAAAAAGATGATGGTTGAATTAATAGATTAACTCTTTGTGCTCGAGACGGTTTTCTGTTGCGCCAACCAGCAGCTCGAGAGTAATCGAACAAATTATTGTATGAGTTCGATCTGAATGGTGCTTGGCAGGCACCGCTCGAGCTGCCGAACAACACTCAATGGTGCCTGAGAAGAGACGCTCGAGCGCAAAGAGTTGACATTTTACAATAACAAACATATTTAACCAATTTAGTGCCAGACGTTTTTTAAAAAAACTGGTCGAAAAATGCCAAGCAGCGCGATGACGCTTCTTTTTTTATTCGTAGAAAAGTGCGATCGTTAACAAAATCGATATACAAAATATCACAACACTCGAAGATCGCGATCGCGATCCTTGGCACTAAAACGGTTAAGCACACCGCACTAAAGCCAAGTGCTGCCATCTGGCGGTCAAAATATGAACTAAAGCCAAGTGCTGCCATCTGGTGGCCAAAAAGTGAACTAAAGCCAAGTGCTGCCATCTGGTGGCCAAAAAGTGAACTAAAGCCAAGTGCTGCCATCTGGTGGCCAAAAAGTGAACTAAAGCCAAGTGCTGCCATCTGGTGGTCAAAAAGTGAACTAAAGCCAAGTGCTGCCATCTGGTGGTCAAAAAATGAACTAAAGCCAAGTGCTGCCATCTGGCGGTCAAAAAGTGAACTAAAGCCAAGTGCTGCCATCTGGTGGTCAAAAAATGAACCAGAGTGCGTCGACTATTTCTACCTAGGTAGGTCCACTATTTCTACCCTGTTGGGTCCACTCAAAACGGTAG